>JAAGOE010000598.1:0-201277 GCA_013350335.1 Chimonanthus salicifolius | reverse complement strand
AAAAGTTTTGTGACTTAAGTAGTTACTAATTTTATATTATTGTATAAGTGATTAGAGTTATGATTCAAAAATGGCAAGATTTTGGATTAAGGGATTACAAAGAGGGACCAAACTCAAGTGAGTGAGGTTCGGCCATGTTGTATGGCCGAACCCCACTAAGGTTGGTTTATGGATTTATGTTAAGAATTTAAAGGATTAACTTGGTGATGAATGATTGGACTTAAAAGATCAAAGAACTCAAAGGAGGGAACTAAAACAAAAGAGGTGAGGTTCGGCCATAGTGTATGGCCGAACCCCACAAGTTGGGTTTATGGACTTAGACAGAAATAAGAAATCAAATAGAACATGGTTTGATTGATTGTTGTGTAATAAGGTGACGGGACCTCACAAACGGTGCCACGTGACGTGAGCGGTTGCCGGATAAAGAAGCAAGGACATTTTAGTGGTCTTTGGTAGATTCTACCTTTTTGAAACATGGTTTATGTATGATAGTTTTATCTTATTTTGATGAATTTATGTTGTAAAAGATATGTTCCAAATGTGAGTTTTAATGCCACGTTTATAAGATAAAATAACATCTGTTTCATTAGCATCTCATGCATGGCATGTGGTGAAGGATATGTAACCGGAGGGGCCACATTCCGTCGGGGCATCCGAAAAACCTATGTGGGGTACCTTGATGTGCATTTTCCATTAAGAAGAAACCGGAGGGGCCATACTCTGTCGGGGCATCTGAAAGACCTATGATGGGTACCTTCATGATGAGAATCCTATCAAAAGGTAACCGGAGGGGCCACACTCCGTCTGGGCCTCCGAAAGACCTATGTGGGGGTACTTATAGGTATTTGTGATGGGTGAGACTCATTGCATTTGACATCATGACATGGCATTGTTTGTTTTATATGGTTTTGACATTATGTTATTATATATGATTGCACTAACCATGTGTAGACCCTAAATGGAATACCTACTGGGCGCATTGTTCTAACGCCCTACTTCTACCCTAGTGGATGATACAGGAAAGGAAAGGGACGATGAACGTGATCGGAGCCAAGCATAGGAGCTTGGATATGAGATTGGATTATATTTTATTTATGTTACTCATGGACATGTAATAACTTAGATAATTTTGCTATGGTTTGAATGGTTTGTTGGATATTTAAGTTAAGTTTAATTATGGTTAAAGACTTGAAGTACTTTGCTATCTAAAATGGAATAGATTTAGGTTCTATTATAAACCGCATGTTTATATTATTATGTGTGAACCGTTTTTCATGGACTTAGTCCATGCACACATAGGGTTGGCCAGTTAAGGGTCGGACTTTAGAAGTTCGGACTTAGCTCGCGTCGTGACGTCCTGCTCTTTATCTCACTCTTATTTAAAAAAAGAAAAATAGACTCTGATTTTCGAAAAGCATAGTGAAAAAGGACGGGGCGTTACACCAATAATGAGTCGTTTGTTCCTAAATTCTGATTCGTTAAAGAATATATCAGTGACTTTAAATAATTTGGAGTTTTATGAATTATGTTTAAATTGAGTACTACATTTTACCCTTGGGTAGGACAAAACACACATGTGGAGTCATTTAGACTCTAATAACCTTCGTGAAATGACTCTTAAAGCTTAATTTATATTTTCATAAATTTAATTAGAGGGTTTTTACACTATAATGACGTGAGAATTATATGTTGATACATGTGAACGAATGAAGAGGTGAGAGTAACCCCAAGATTTCCTGATCTACTTCGTGAATTGTTTATCCTCGCTGATCACCTTAGACCAGGTAGGTTTTCTTACTTCATTGAAATGCAATGGGTGTGAATCTAATACCCTATTAACAATAAGAAAATGATGGTTTGAGTCCCTTTGAAAATCATGTGTTCTTGATTTATTAAATTGAGTTTATTCTCAATTGCTTTGGACTATTTCACAATCTAGAATTATATGATAAATGACGTGTTTTGAAATGTACATTATAGACTCCAACTAAATGGGGTTTTGAAATGCTTTGGAATTTGTAAATCATACATAGAGAATCTATATGACTATATTTAATAGAGTTGAAATTTTGAAAATATAAAGCATTTATGGTTAAAAGAGATTTTTATGCCCTTGATAATGATTGGACATATGTCATATGCAAGCTCATTAGCATTCATTTGTATTCATACTTCTCATGCATGAAGCATGGGATGGGAAAGACATGAAATGAAAACAAAGGACCAGTTTGTCCAAATAGACTTTAGGTTCATGATTATTGTTATGGGGTTACTGTCAACGAACCAAAGTGCCGAATGTCCGGACGGGCTTTGATGTCGTCTTAGGATTGACGAATCAAAGTGCTGAATTGTCCCAGGCAAGCTTTGATGTCATGTATGTATGGCCAAAAAATAATGTTTCACCAGAGGAACCGGTTAGGTTTTATGATGACATGTAACAGGACACCCCAAAAAGATGAATATGAAATGAGTATACGGGAGGATGAAATGCCCCGTGTTCTAAAGGAAATGTTGAAATACTTATGCATAGGGCATGATAAGGGTATGCATGAATATTGACACCTATGGCATAACATGTTACATATTGATGAACATTTATATGAATTGAGCATGGCATTTGAAATGATGAAACGAATATAGTTTTTTTGAAAGGCTTTACGAATGAATTTTCAATACAGTATCTTCATAGTGAAATGTATTTTGATACATGGTTGGCATGTGGTATTTTGAAAGGACAAGTGAATATGATTTCATTATAAGTACTATTTTGAGATTGTTTTGAGAATAAAAAATCATGAGATGAGTATGTATGAGTACAATACCTTATAATGAAGTAGATATTATGTTTTCAAGTATGAGCTTTCTAGGGTGAGTGAAATATGAGATTCATAGTAAGATAAGTATTTTAAAGAAAGTAATATGTCTATCTTGGAAGAAGATAGTTGTAATCTAGATATGGCTTTTACGACCTAAGAGTAGTTTGAATAAAGTGTTGAAATACTTATAATGTCATGTTATGTTTTGAAGTATGGTATTATGAAATTTGAAGTACGATATGATCAAGATTTTGATAAAAGTACAAGTATGTATTTTTTTGTCTTAGTATGATGCACCGTAGGGCATATTATGTGATCGGAATTCCTATTGGGCTTGTTTACTAATCCCGTAAATTCCCCCCCTCAAGATTGTGTATGCAGGTTGAAATGCGAAAATGAAATTAGATCAAGTGATGGTCGAATATGAGCGAGATGGACACGAGAATTGAAGTTTGAATAGCTTGGCTTAATGTACTTGTAATTTGGAGATAAGAAAACAATGTAAAGTTGTAAGAATGTTGTTATTTTGGGGAATGTAATATTTATGACTGAGAGCATGTATTTAAGTTGTTTGTATTTGACTCTAGTTTGTGGGAATTCCTTATCTTACTTTGAGATTCATTTTGCTTTTCATGAATGAAATAAATGTTTAAACTTCTACAGGTTTATGTGGGTGTGTGGAAAATATCATGCACAACCTAGTTGGGCCAGTCAAGGGTCGGGTCTTCGGACTAGGACTTGGCTCACATCGTGACGCTCGCCTCCCTCTCCACTAAAATATTCATATAATTCTACTCTGATGACGGTGGTTAGAGGGAGGGGCGTTACAGATATATTACACAAATGAATGGAACTTGGAGAGGGAATTTACTTATTTTTGGAGTCATTTTCTTCATTGTTAGCAAGTTAATAAGGACCGTACACACGGCGTCCAGTGTTAGTTCAGCTTATCTCTATTCGTCCACATGTAATGTCACACCCCACCCCTCCGAAGAGAAACGTAGCATGAGAACTACTACTAAAGGTTATCTCTATTTCAACTCAGGGTTATTTTTTTTCAAATAAACTACACTTGGCCTCACACGAATGTAGTCACGTTCTCATATAAAAATCGACACTTAACCACATAAGACAATTGCACAAAAGGTTGGCATTCCCATTCCCATCCAAGATTACAAAAATAGTATCAAATCAAATACGAACAGTTACTTGAACTCATAAATTCAAGTCTCACATAACATAAACAATAAAATTAATTCACCAAATAAAGGTATCTCAAACTCAAGAAGCACGATTCTCAAAATTTGAAATACACCATCTAATTAATTGTCTTTTTTCGTTGACAAAATTTTACAATTATAACTCGCAAGCACACGAAACATTTATAGTATTGTAGTTAGAGTGCAAGGTCGAACCCAAAGGAAAATCACAAAATATATGCACTAAAATTAAATCAGCATCCCTTTAAAACGATATATTTCCAAGAAAATAAAAATGAATAGTGTAAATCAAGGAACTCTTAATACTTGGATTTTAATAAATCTTAGATCTAAAATCAAAATATCATCTTTTCCCAATTTTTATCTAACTTGTAAAATTAACAAAATCAGATATTTGAATTAAATCCTGTTTATTGTCAAGAATCAAATCTATGTCCTTTTGTATTTAAATTAGTGAACAAAAATGTTAATCTTAATCCCAATTTAAAATATCATGTTTTAAAGTCAAAATAACACATCTCCAGCCTTAGTTAGGTGAAATTTGAGAGACAGTGTTTGGATACAAAGAATTAAAGAATTTAAAAAATAAAAATACAAGAATCATAAAAACATACATTGAACAATTGTTATACAACAAACATACAAGGTGACTTATGTAACTAACGACAAGAAATAAATTGACAAATAATGTAAATGATAGAATAAATAAATTTATAATTTAAAGGTTGGTTATTGGAATAAATCGCTCATCACCCAACATGTATAAACAAATAAAAAACCTAGATCCGAAATTCGTGTAAAAGTGCAAATATGAATTCATGTCCATCATCAAAGTTAAGAATTTATAAAATTTATTTTAATAATCAGACCTTAGTAGTTTAGATTCAATACTTACAACCTAAGCTCTAACTATTCATGTCCAATTAATTAAATAAAGAATCCAAATTTTAAAATCAAATCTAAACAATAATCAAAGAGATCTGAAAATTGGATGTTTCAGGGTTCTAAACAAATGCTTTGTATTTATTTCATGAAAGAATTCAGTACATGCAATTATAAACTAATTACAAGAAAGACAAAATAAAATGAAAATTTACAACTCTCACATGTAAAATTCGAGTGGTGCTTCTGTCTTCTTTCCTTTTGCTCCAGCCTTTGGCCCTCTTGAGCTCCAGGTCAAATTTGAATTTCATGTTGTGCCTAGTGCTCTATTTATAGGCTCCAGGAATGAATGGATAGTTGGTATTAAATCCGGGTTTAAGTTATCAATGGAGAACTAAGATTAGATCTCTCTTAAAGGTGGATGGATGATTTGAAGTTGAAAAGGTTTGGGTTTATACGGCATACACGAATTTGGGTTGCTTGGGATTGAGGTTGGCTTGGTGGTTAAGCAGAGGATGAGAGAAAATTGGATTTAGGAGAGAAGATAGGGTAGAATCGAATTTTACATGTGTTAGGGTTTTAAATGCAATGCAATGTATGAATGGTCGAGACCTAAAGTTGGAGTGAATGAGTGGTTGAGATGAAGTAGATGATATTGAGGGTTGACTACATGGGTTTTTCGAATTAGGTGGACAAGATTTGGAAAATCGTGTGGAGGTGTGGATGATTTGGATGATGAGGTGTTTAAAGGTTTTAGGAGTGTATCTAAATGGGTTTTAGTCTAAGTGCATGGAGAATTTTTAGTGAGAAAATCGTGTGGAGTGTTTTGGATTGGGTGTGTGATGTGTACATGACATGGCATATGAGCGTGGATTGGATGGAGTTGCTTGGGTTCCAAGTTGTTCTAGATCTAGGGTTTTATGGTTGGATGGCTAGGATTGAATGGGACCTAGATCTAATGGCTCTAAGGCAATTTGGTCAAAATAAATTTATAAAAGGTAAGTTTCCTAATGGAGGTTTAAGATTGAAAGGTTGATCATGGTGATGGATGAATTGAATGGCCTAGATCTAAGATGATAAATGTATGCAATGGACATGGAATGGAGGCTTTAGATGTAACGCCCCGCCCTTTTTTACTCGCTTTCGAAAATCAGAGTCTATTTTTTTAAAAAAAAATAAAGAGTGAGATAAAGAGCGGGACGTCACGACGAGAGTTAAGTCCGAACTTCTAAAGTCCGACTCTTAACTGGCCAACCCTATGTGTGCATGGACTAAGTCTATGAATACGGTTCACACATAATATAAACATGCGGATTATATCATAAACTGCGGATTATAATAGAATCTAGATCTATTCCTTTTTAGATAGCAAAGTACTCCGTCAATTATAAATGATTAACTTAACTTAAATAACCAAAGAAACCATTCACAAACCATAGCAAATATCTAAATTATTACATGCCCAAAGTCTAGTTACTCAAATTACATGTCCAAGAGTAACATAAATAAAATATAATCCAATCACATAACCAAGCTCCTATACTTAGCTCCGATCACGTTCATCGTCCCTTTCCTTTCCTTTATCATCCACTAGGGTAGAAATAGGGCGTTAGAACAACGCGCCTAGTAGGAATTCCATTTAGGGTCTACACATGGTTAGTACAAATCATATATAATAATATAATGTCAAAAACCATATAAAACAATGCCATGTCATGATGTCAAATGCAACGAGTCCCACCCATCACAAGTACATATAACCTCTTGATGGGATTCTCATCATCAAGGTACCCCCACATAGGTCTTTCGGACGCCCCGATGAAGTGTGGCCCTCCGGTTTCTTCTTGATGGAAAATGCACATCAAGGTATCCCCAAAGTTGTCTTTTGGACGCCTCGACGAAGTGTGGCCCCTCCAGTTACATATCCTTCACCCCATGCCATGCATGAGATGCTAATGAAACACATGCTATTTTATATTATAAACATAGCATTAAAACTCACATTTGGAACATATCTTTTACAACATAAATTCATCATAATAAGATAAAAACCATCATACTTAAACCCATGGTTTCAAAGAGGTAGAATCCTACCAATGACCACTAAAGTGACTTTGCTTTATAATCCGGCAACCGCTCACGATCGTGCCCCGCTTGTGAGGTCCCGTTACCTTGTTACACATCAATCAATCAAACCATGTTCTATTTTATTTCTATTAAGTCTAAGTCCATAAACACAACCTTGTGGGGTTTGGCCATACACCATGGCCGAACCTCACTTACATGGTTTTAGTCCCTCGTTTGACTTCTTTGATCTTTTAACTTCAGTCCAATCACACAATCCATTGATCTAACCATTCATACATTAACCATCTAACACACATAACTGTTTATCATTGATAACCATTTAAGTCCACCAAACATTTCCCATGGGTTCGGCCATACACCATGGCCGAACCCATGGTCCATCATTTTCACCCTTAATTACATCCTTGTCATTGTTTAATCTATGGTTGTCCATTTCATTCATTTAAACATGCTTAGGCTAATAAATAACCCGCTAACATGGTTCATGGGGTTCGGCCATACACCATGGCCGAACCCATGATCTTTCATTTTTAGCCTATATTTACAATATTGCCATTATTTCCATCTCCTTATTTTTTAGGTCTAAAAACATATGTTCATGACTAAATAATTCATCAACATGAACAAAACCCTTAATCCAATCTTTCCATCTCCTAATATAATTATTCATCTAACATGATTGGTCCATGAATGACCCATAAAAATTGATTCATGGGGTTCGGCCATACACCATGACCGAACCCTATGATGTCTATATTCCATCTTTAAAATCCATTAAATATTAACAATATCCTTCCATGGGGTTTTCATCCTTTTCAAAATTATTAATAACCTTCCATGGGGTTCGGCCATACACCATGGCTGAACCCTATGGTTCATAATCTTCTCTTAACAATCATTTATCCAAGTTATAATCCTTTGAAAACCTTTTAACATCATACACATAAACTTATGATTTTTATCCTTCAAACTCCATTTAAAAATAACCAATGTTCTTTCATGGGGTTCGGCCATGCACTATGGCCAAACCCTATGGTTTCTCCTTTCCATTAAAATACTATAATCATCCCCAATTTTCTTCCATGGGGTTCGGCCATACACCATGGTCGAACCCTATGGTTCCTTACTTTAAACCAAATATATCAAAATATCTACCGGTCCCGCGACTCCTCCGGTTTTCCTTTGCTCTGGCTTGTTCTTTCGATCCTTTCCTTCCTTAGCCTTTTCCTCCCTCCTTTTTACTTCTTTGGCCAAGAGTGAAACTTGAGAGAGAGGGAGAGTTCGGCCTTGTGTGAGAATGATAGAACTTTGAGATGAAACTCTATGTCTTTGGTCTTGAGGAGTGATCGTCCAAGAGAGGGTTTGAGGGAGAGAAATAGCCAAGAGGGAGAGGGAGAGGGAGAGGGAGAGAGTGAGATGAGTATCAAAATTGTTTTGTTCCAATTATGTGATCGGTCAAGGATGATGGCTTTGGTGAAGCCCTTGGTGTAACTCCCACTTTCCTTAACCTCTCTCCTTAATGCTCCAACATGTGCCTTGTTTGAATTTCAAATGTGTAACCGTCCCGCCTCCATTATCTCTCCATGTGGGAGTTTCATCCATGAGATGGAACTCCAAGGCTCCAACGTGCACCTTGCCTTTGTTTGAATTTCAAATGTGCAACCATCCCCTTTGTTTGAATTTCAAATGTATAACCGTCCACCTCCTTATCTCTCCATCTGGGAGTTTCATCCATGAGATGGAACTCCAAGGTTCCAACGTGTACCTTGCCTTTGTTTGAATTTCAAATGTGTAACCGCCCCCTTTGTTTCAATTTCAAATGTATAACCGTCCACCTCCTTATCTCTCCATGTGGGAGTTTCATCCATGAGATGAAACTCCAAGGCTCCAACGTGTATGCCATTGTTTGAATTTTGAAACAACAAACCACCTTCATCTTCACACTTCACTCACTTGAGATGAATATCCCCATAACTTCCCATCCAACTCATTTAACTCAACTCATCCTTTTAACTCAACTCACCTCTTTTATTCAACTCATTTAATTCACTTGAATCAACTCAATTATTTGATTCCATTTCCAACTCAAGTCAGCCCCAACCTAATTAAGCTTGGACTCACTTGGTGGTCAACCAAGTCCACCACGACCCATTGGGTCCCAATTGGCATTTTGACCCAATTAACAATCTTGACCCAATTGCATGCATCTTACCCATTTATTTCAATTGAAACCATATTCATAACTCGTTGGGTCTTAATTGGGCAATTGACCCAACACTTTACCCATCTAAGGTCCATATCCAATAATTCACAATTAAAATGGCAAATTCCGTAAATATTGATAACATGGAATTCCGAAGTGTTACATTAGGGTTACCTAATTTCAATGCATGAGATGAATGGTTAAGATTTAAGATGGAGATTGGATGGTGGAGATGGAATTCGAATGGACAAGGCTTTGAGCATGTGAATGGTTTATGAGCTTGGGTTTTGGATCTATAAATGAGCACATGGGCCTCTAGTGGTTCTTGAACTTGCGCTTGAGGACTTGGGCCTTTGTTGGACTTGGAGTGCACATTTACCTAGCCCATTTGTAATATGCACATGGACTGCCTGTGGTCTAGTCCAATGAAGGCTTATGGATCTTAGCTTGGAACAATTGAAGTGGATCTCTAGCCCATTGATCTTGAATTTCAACCTTTGCCTCTTGAATTGTAGGTTCTCTCTTCCAGAATTTAATAATTAACTTCACCACTTTTAAATCTAAGATATTGGTTTAATCTAGACTCTCATATATGGATCAAGACTACCAATATACATGAAAACCCTAAAAATGTAATGAAATTAATCATAAAAATTCCGAGTCTTCTAATTTAAGCTCTAAATTTGCAATTATCCACTGACTTAAGATTATTTTCCTGAACATTCCATTTTTATCTACAAAACTAGAAAATGACATTAAATGCATGTAGTATATATAAAATCAAGGCTGACTAGTCCAATAATCAGGGGTAAAAATGTAATATTTCAGTGCTCAACAAATACTCCCAAACTCAGGTTTTACTAGTCCTCGAGCAAAACTTCCTAAAAAGACTAAAATAAAAGCACACAAATTCTAAACTAAACCTAAACTACACCACATTCGCTGGTACTCTCAATTACACAAATTCAACAAGCCTTTAAACCGCTAACTCACCACTAGTGGATGAGTTATAGTCTCGTGAGGGATTTTAAAGATAATACCCCACAAATATCAACATCTTTAATAAGAACACATATATAAGGGGTCTAAACATCATACAACTCTAAATTTCATTTTACAAGGCTTATATCCGGAGTGTAGTGTGTGCTTAGCCAATATTAAGATAGATTTCTTTTTCCAAATAGACCCAAGTTTTGTTCACACCATTGGAAAACGCGCTTTGACTGCAAATGTCACTGGATATATCTCTCAAAAAAATTAACATTCAGAGGTTTAGGTTCATTTTTTGTCAAAGTATATGTGAGCAGAGTTTATGTATGTAAATCAAAATATCTCACATATGTATTAAACAAAGACAATTCATATCAAAGAAAATGAATGGTCTCATGAATAGGTGCCACATTTCTGAGAACGTTGAGTCAAATACCATGATTTTCCTTCCTTTACTCTCAACATGAAATACCCTATTTAGACCTAAGATCAATATGACTTCCTATTAGGACGAAACGTGGCTTAGGATCGGGTCAAATCAAAAAAGGATAGAGGCCTCTAAAGTAAATACTTTGAATAGAAAGGTTAGAGGGTCTTCAAGATGTTGAATGGGGTATTTTTCCTCTATTTTTCTTTCAGCACTTTTCAAAGTATTATTATTTTTTTTTTCACATCCTTCTTTGGTATCTTGATGTTCGCTTCTTTAAATGATATTTCATTCTTTTACTTTTTTCTGATGCAATATTTTTTTTTCTTTTTGGCTTTCTGCATCATTCATTTTTCTCTCTTTTTCAAGTGCCAATTTTTTTAGAGTACCATCCCAGATTGTTATCTCTAACCTTTTCCAAGAATAAGTCATGGATATTTTCAATTGGCTTATACTTCTGAACTAGAGTTGGGTATGGTAAACATGGCTGATCAAGAAAATATGCTACTTTAAAGGCTCAACTAGGAAACTAACAAGATAAATGACCAAATATAGGTGGGCTTTAAGGCTCAAACGATCCAAAAATGGCCCATATCATATCGTAAGCTTCATAAGATGATTCTGTTGTTTCAAATGAATTTAGAAAAATTTCAAGCATACCAAGATGAAGAATAGTGTGATCAACGACGACTTATTGTGCTATCAAAGAAAATGGAATTGACTTATAACCCTCAGAAGAAAAGTATGGCTCTAAAGCTCACTGGGTTAAGTCTGCACTGGTATTCCTCTAATGATTACTCGACTCATGAATATTTTTCTTTTTCAGATTAGACTTAGTATTGCTGTGTATGAGAATTTCCAAGTATAAATCCTATAAAAATCTTTCCGAAAAAGTATGATATAAAGATCTCTATCTAAATATTAATGCTAAAAATGTGACTCTTTTTACGTCAATTCATCAAGATGCAGGTAATCTTTTTCAAACTAAAATTGGTAGTGTTTAAGCCCCAAAAGTCTGAGTCCTCACTTACTATTCTCGAAAATGATTCTGTAATAGCCCGGAATTTTTAAATCAATATACATGTGGCTATTATTTATTTTAATGATGGAAATTGAGAAATTTGATGGAATAGATGGTAAATGGATCAAAGTTTGGACAAAGACCCAAGTATGGCCCAATGGACCATGGATTTGATTAAATTCATTTAAATGGTCAATGATGGTCAATTGGGCCAAGGATGGTCAAATTGGGCCCAATACCCATTTGGGGCCCAATGGGTCAAGATGATGTAAGCTCTAAGGTAAATGGATAGGAGGGAATTTAATTGGGCCATGGGCCCAATGGTGATCCAATAAGAGGAATGGATTTAATTAAATTTAAATCACCTAAGTTAGAATTAGACCTAGGTGACATGGCCAAATGGGACCCACCTCCACCTCACCAAATGAGGTGGCGTGTGGACCAAGGATTGGTGGGGCCGGCCACCATGGTTGAATTGGTCAACCATGGGTGGATACATGGAGGGAATGGAATTAGGTTAAGTGGGGATTAATTAACTTAAGTAATGATCTAGTTAATTAAATAATTAAACTATCCAAATAGGTGGTCAAAAGGGGTCAAAAGATGGAAAACCAAACCATTCCATCTTAAGAAGACAAAAATGTTGGCTAGTGGTGGTTTATTCCAACCACTACCATTAAAGCATAAAAAGATCTCATGCTTGGTTGGTGGGAGACTTAATGGTGGAGTATAATGTAAGCAACCAAATGAGATGAACCTTATCTCATTTATCCATCTTTTTCCATCTAACTCTTTCACTCTCTCCCTCTCTTGCTCTCTCATTGCCGTCCCACACCAACAAGAGAAAGAAGAAGAAAAACTTGGAAGAAGAAGAGAAGAAAAGAGAGGAAAAAGGTGTAAACATAAGCCACCACTTCAAGACCAAGAGTTAGGGCATTCTTTCTCATCATCCTCTCCCCCTCTCTCTCTCAAATCTACTCCATCTTAGCCGACCCAAGCATTGGAGTTTTTTATTGGGTGAAGCACACCTTAGCCGACCAACAAAGGAGAAGAAGAAGAAAGGAGGACAAGGAATCCAAAGGGAGCAAAGAAAATCGGAGGAGTCGTCGGATTGTAAGTATTTCTAAAACAAGAGGTTAGGTTTTTAAGGTTTAAAAATGAGTCCATTTCTTGGATTTAATGTGGCCAAATTGTCATGGGCCTTGGATCTCAAATCCATCCAATGAAAGGATGAAAAAGTGGACAAACCCTAAATGGGTAAATTAGGGTAAGAAAAGGAGAACATACATTAAGGACATTATGTGATTAAAATTTAATTAAGCATGGATGTATGTAATTTTTGGAAAGAACCCCATGGTAGGTGATTAAATGATTTTAATGGGGTTCTTAAAGAATGGAAACCATGGAATATGATTTATGATTTTTAGGGTTTCAATGATTAAATGTAGTGATTTTTAAAGGGATTTTAAATGAGGAAATTCATGAAGATGTGAATGATTTTTGTGGCCTTAAAAGGCATGAATGAATGATGGACCATGAACTTATGGTGATGGTGTTAGAATTTTAATGGGTTTAGAGAATGGAGGTTATGTTAAGTGGTTAATGATTTTTAAAGTTTTAAATGAATGAATGATTAAGAATGTTGATGGTTTGAATGGATTTTTAAGCATAGTTTATAAGGTTTTAAAGGGGTGGAAATAATGTTTTAAAAATAAAACCATGGAGAGATTTTATGGAGGGAATACTTTTGAACCCTATGGTGATGTATGTGTAATGATGATGAGTATAAAAGATGGGAAAATAATGGGGGATGTGTTGGTAGTTTTGATGGACCAAAATATACCAAGTTGATGGACTCAAATATGATTAAGGATGACGGTTTAAATGTGTGAATTAAACCCCTTCATGGAGGGACTTATTTTGAATCTAAATGTGGTAAATAGCCCTAAGAAAATTGGGGAAAAGACATCATGGGTTCAGCCATGGTACATGGCCGAACCCATGACCCCTTTATAAGTCATTTTTATGGGCTAAGGAGGGGTTTATGTATGTGTTTAATTAATGAGGATTAAGTTAAGAAAAAGGGCTGTTTTAATTATGTTATGGCATGATTAAATGGGTCACTAATGGATTTGAGTGTATGGATCAAGTATGAACAAAAATGTGCATGGTTAAGTGAATGATTTACCATGGAAAAGAGGTAGTGGCAAAACCGTAAATATTGGCCAAAATGAAGAACCATGGGTTCGGCCATGGTACATGGCCGAACCCCATGGGGGATGATCATGGATTTAAGTGCAATTATGGTAACCTTAAGTATGGATTAAATGAAGCTTAGGGTACTGGTTTTAAATTCACAAAAATTAAGATAATCAATGGATTAAGATGGGACCCACAAAACCTAGATAGTGAGATTCGGCCATGGGGTATGGCCGAACCCCACTAAGGTATGATTTATGGACTTAAGAATGGTTAAAACATGGACTGATTTGGTAATGTATAATAAGGTATCGGGACATCGCAATCGGTGCGCGGTCGGCAACCGGATTATCGAACAGAAACGTAAAGGGACGCTAGTCGGTATTCGGTAGGATTCCTACCTTTTTGTAAGCCATGGATATGTGATGGTTCCTTTAATTTATTTTGATAATTATATGATTTGTCTTATGATGGGTTTAAGGCTATGAATTTTATGTTAATGCTATGAATTATATTTTAAGGTTATGCATTATGTGTTAAGGCTATATATGATATATTAAGGTTATGAGTTATATATATTACATAGCATAATGCATTTACATCTCATGCATGGCATGGGCGGGAAAATAAAGAAACCGGAGTGCATGCTCCGTCGGGGCGACCAAGAAGCAGACATGGGGATAACCTGATGTGCTATAACCAGAGTCCATGCTCCGTCGGGGTGACCGAGAAGCAGACATGGGGATAGCCTAGTGTGTAATAGCCCGAATTTTTAAATCAACATATATATGGCATTTATTTTTTTAATAATGAAAAAAATTGGAATTTTGATATATGGATGTTAAATGGATCAAATTTTGGGGCAAAGGCCCAAGTAGGGTCCAATGGACCATGGATTGGATGGAATTCATTTAAGGGGTCAATAATGGTCAAAGTGGGCCCGATAACCATGTGGGACCCAATGGATCAAAATGATTCAAACTTCAAGGTAAAAGGTAGAAAATAAATTAATTGGGCCATGGGCCCAGTGGTGACCCGATTGATGGAAAGGGGTTGAATTGAAAATAAACCCACCTAAGTTAATGATGAGATGATTAAGATGGCCTAACCAAGTGGGGCCCACCTCCACCTCATCAAGTGAGGTGGCGTGTGGACCAAGGAAAAGGTGGGGCCAACCATCATGGTTGACTTGGTCAACCATGGGTAGGTTAAGGGGACTAAGGACAATTAAAGTGGATTAAGTTAATTAAATTATTTTAAATCATCTAAGTTAAGATTAATGGGGTTTAAGTGATATGGCCAAATGGGGCCCACCTCCACCTCATCAAATGAGGTGGTGGGTAGGGTAGGTATTGGTGGGGGCCGTCCATGGTTGACTTGGTCAACCATGGGTGGATTTCTTAGGAAGAGAATTAAATGGAATTAAATTAAATAGGAATTAATTAACCTAAGTAAGGATTTAATTTAATAAATTAGGTTGGTCAAATTATGGTCAAATGAATAAGTCAAAGGGGGAGTCAAAGAGACAAGTCAAGGGGTGGTTTCATCTCCTTGAAACCACCCAAAGAAACACAAACCACTTACAACAAACACAAAATAAACCATGTACTTAGGGTGGTGGTTTTATCCCAACAACCACCACTAAGCACACTAACCCATGTTGGTAGGTGAGAGGAGTTAATGCAACCAAAGAATGAGATGAGCTTTCATCTCATTCTCTCCTTTCCACTCTCATTTCACTCTCTCCCTCCCTTGCACTCTCAAAAAACGTCCTCTCTCTCTCTCCCAAGGAAAACACCAAGAAATAAGAAGAAACTTATAAGAAAAGAAGGAAAAAACTAGGCTTGGCCAACCACCACCCCAAAACCCAAGCTTGAGATAATTTTCTATCCCTTCCTCCCCTCTCCCTCTCTCAAATCTAACCCTACCTTAGCCAAACCCAAACCTTGGAGACTCCATCTTGATCAAGCATCTTAACCCAAAGATCAAGGAGAAGAAGAGAAGAGAAGGCTAAGGAGATCAAGAGGAGAAAGAAAAGCCGGAGGAGTCGTCGGATTGTGAGTATTTCTTAAACAAGAGGTTACATTTTTAAAGATTTAAAAAGAGATCATGAAATCCATTTTTTCTTGGATTGGATGGTGGCCAAAAATATCATGGGCCTTGGATCTAAGATCCATCCAAAGATGAAGAAAGAAATGGATAAAATGGGAGAGATAAATTAAGAAAAAAATGAAATAAATGGATATTAAGGACATTATGTATTTAGATTTAATTAAATGGAAGTATGATTTTGAAGATTGGAAACCATGGAATATGATTAATGGTTTTAAAGATTTTGAATATTTAAATGTTAGTGATTTTGTAAAGGGGTTTTAAATGAGAGAATCATGGGAGATGAAAATGATTTTAATGGCCTCAAAAAGAATGGTAGATGGGGATGAACCTTATGGTGGTGTAATGATGGTTGTAAATGGGTTTAAAAGGATGAAAAATATGGAGTAGGTGTTATTAAATTGGAGGCTTAAAAAGGATCAAATGGTTGTAATTTTAAAGGGATCTTAGTGAAGAAAAGCATGGTAGGTTATTAAATGATTTTTAATGGGGTTTTAGTGAATGGAAACCATGGAATATGATTCATGATTTTTAAGATTTTAAATGATTAAATGCAAGTAATTTTAAAGGGGTTTTTATGATGAAATTCATGGAAGAGGTAAATGGTTTGTATGGCCTTGAAAGGCATAGATGGGAATGAAACATGAACCCTAGGGTGTTGTGTTGTAAATTTAAATGGATTTTTAAGTATGGTATGAAATGTTTTAAAGGGGTTGATTTTAATGATGCTAAGACATGAGTGGTAAGCCATTAAGGGATCTAAGATGTGAATGATGTTTATGGCCTCAAAAGGCATGAATGGATAATGGACTCAATGTGGTTTAAATGCATGATGTAAACCCCATGGGAAGATTTGATGAATTGGGTATTTTGGAACCATGAAATGAATAGAGAACATGGTTAAGTTAATGAAATTAATATGGTTAAAATGCATAATGTAAATCCCCTCATGGGAGGGTTTGTAGTAGATTCAAAATGTGCCAAAGGATTCAAGGAAAATGGGGAGCAAGACATCATGGGTTCGGCCATGGTGTATGGCCGAACCCATGACCCACTTGTAGGTCATTCTATGTGCTAAAATTAGAATTTGTATGTTATTAAATTAATGGAAATGAGGCTAAGTTGAGGGCTGATTTTTGATAATCTTGTAACATCGTTAATGGTCATTAATGGATCTAAGTAGATGGATCAATTATGGACTTAATTATGCATGGATTAAATGAATGATTAATCATGGAAAGGAAGAGTGGCAAAATGGTAAATATTGGCCAAATTCAAGAACACCATGGGAGGATGACTATGGACTTGAGTATGTTCAAAAATGATCTTATGTGATTAAAGAAGGTTGGTGGTAATTAAATGGAATTAATGGACCGTAAGTATGGTTAATATTGAACCACTTGTAGGTCATGTTATGGGCTAAAATTAGAATTATGTAGGTAATTAGATAAATGGAAAATTAAATGAGTTAAGGACTGATTTGTTAAATGAATATATCATGGTCAATAGAACGTTAAGGGATCCAAGATTATGGATCAATTATGGGCTAAGTATGGGGTTTTGCATGTGTTTAAATAAATAAGGATTAGCTTAATTAAATGGCTAATTTTAATGATCATATGACATGGTTAATGGGACATTAATGGATCTAAGTTTGTGATCAGTTAGGGACTTAATCATGGATAAAATATGGACTGATTTGGTAATGTATAATAAGGTATCGGGACATCGCAAACGGTGCGCGATCGGCGACCGGATTTATCGGACGGAAATGCAAAGGGACGCTAGTCGGTATTCGGTAGGATTCCTACCTTTTTGTAAGCCGTGGATTATGTGTATATGATGGTTTCCTCGTTTTATTTCGGTAATTATATGATTTATTTTAAGATGGGTTTTAAATGCTATGGATGGTATTTTAAATGCTATGGATTATATTTTAATGCTATGGATGATATTTTTTTAGGCTATGGATTATATTTCAATTCTATGGATTTTATATTAAGGATATGAATTATATATATACTACATAGCATAATGCACTTACATCTCATGCATGGCATGGGCGGGAAAATAAAGGAACCGGAGTCCATGCTCCGTCGGAGTGACCGAGAAGCAAACATGGGGATAGCCTGAGGCGCTATAACCGGAGTCCATGCTCCGTCGGGGTGATCGAGAAACAAACATGGGGATAGCTTGATACGCTATAACCGGAGTCCATGCTCCCTCGGGGCGACCGAGAAGCAAACATGGGGACACCTTGACGTGGCTTTGCCGTCGAGGGGGATATGACATTGTATGATGATATGGATGATGGGTGGGACACATGACATAGGCACCCATGGCATGGCATTCATCATATGTTTTTATTATATTATTATCGGTATGCTTGTTATCACTAATCCATGTGTTAGCCCTACTCGGAGTCCTACTGGGCGCGTTGTCTAACGCCCTACTTCTACCCTAGCTAATGACGCAGGGGACGGCGGAAACGGCGGACGCGACGGGAGCCAAGCTTAGGAGCTTGGGAAAAACGACTACTTAGTCTTATTTAAGTTTTATTTTGGAAAAATTGTAATTTAAGTAGCTTAGCTTGTCGGCATGTAATAATTATTGTTTCTTGCTATGGTTTGGACTATACTCTGGACGTTATCATTTTGAGACATAATTATGAACATAGGGGTATTTTAGTAATTTAATGATGTATCTTCCCTTCTATCTAAAAACTGGTAGGATAGTCTCTATTATAATGTTCCGCATCTAATTATATTCCGTGAGCTTACTTTCTACGCGTGAACCGTTCTCGTGGACTTCGTTCCACGCACCCGTGGGGTTGGCTAGTTAATGGCCGGGCTTTAAAAGCTCGGACTTAACTCGCATCGTGACATCCGCGCCCGTTGTCACTTTTATTAAAAAAAAAAAAATTAGACTCTGATTTCGGTGAAAATGGGGCGGGCGTTACATGATGTGCTATAACCGGAGTCCATGCTCCGTCGGGGCGATCGAGAAGCAAACATGGGGATATCTTGATGTGTTGAAATATAACCGGAGTCCATGCTCCGTCGGGGCGACCTAGAAGCAAACATGGAGATATCATGATGGTATGGACAATGGGTGCGACACATGACATAAGACACCCATGGCATTGCATTCATTTTATAGTTTTCATTATATAAGTATCTATGTGCCTATTATCACTAATCCATGTGTTAGCCCTACTCGGAGTCCTACTGGGCGCGTTGTCTAACGCCCTACTTCTACCCTAGCTGATGACACAGGAGATGGCGGAATCGAAGGACGAGACGGGAGCCAAGCGTAGGAGCATGGGGAAGCGAGCTACTTAGTTTATTTAAGATTTATTTTGGAAATGTAATTTGAGTAGCTTAGCCCATCGAAATGTAATAATTTAGATTACTTGCTATGTTTCAGATTTTATTTTGGACACTGTGATTTTGAGGTATTTTAGTAATTAAATGAATATATCTTCTCTGCTATCTAAAATTGGTAGGATAGCCCCTATTATAATTCCGCATCTTAGTTTAATATTCCACAAGCTTACTTCTACGTGTGAACCGTTCTTCGTGGACTTAGTTCTACGTACACGTAAGGTTGGCTAGTTAAGGGCCGGGCTTTAGAAGCTCGGACTTAACTCGCGACGTGACGTCCGCGCCTTTTGTCCCTCTTTAAAAAAAAAACATAGACTCTGATTTTGGTGAAAAGGGTCGGGCGTTACAGATTCTGCCTATTTTTGTCTAAGCAAGATCATGACTCGTTTAATGTCATATTGTCAAGATGTTTGTAAGCGCTCAGTCGGAAATCAGCAGTTCTATGAGTTCAAGGTGTCTCTGTTTTTCAGGACTTACTCTACCCTTGCATAGATCGACATAGATCTGTTTATTTTCTATGAGTCTACTTATTGTTGTCTCACAGTGGACTCCATAATCTGATCTTATTCCATTACAATTCCAACTGCATTTGTGACAGTCACCTAGCCTCTTAGCTTTCCTCTTTGCGGACAAAGTGCTTTGACCACAGAGAGGTCTAGGTTGCTCCTCTTGGATTTCCAGCTTCCTCACCATCATAGCTAAGGAAATGATTTTCCTACACAAATCTGGGGGAATTTGTGTTCTAGATAGACATTGCAAAAATGAAAACTCGACCGTCTATGTACATGACTTATATCAATTTTTTTAACGTCTATAGGTCACAAAGACAAAGTTGGATGATGGATGCTGAAAAAAAAATTAAGGGGTCTTAGTTTTGCACTTACTCCCCAAAGATTTTTTTTTCTAGATGAATGACATATGATGACTTTAGTACCCCCAAACTCGAATTGAACATTGTCCTTAATGTTCCCTAATCTACACTGGCCAGGTGCGAAGGAGGAAATATCTTAGAAAACGAACAATCGGCGTTGAGAAGTACCTTGGTGTGAAATGATGTATGACTGACTCTTAGGCTAAACTGACTCCATGAAAACCTAAACTAGACATGGTATACTCAAAACTAAACACTAACGACTTAGACCAACTCAGACATAAACAGTAGGTAGGTGGGTCTGGGTGAATGGGGATAAATGGATAAATGAATATGGATGAGTGGGTGTGGGTGGATGGGTGGACGGATCAGTCTCTGTAAATTGGATCAATGAACAACACTTCTGTCTCTCCTTCTGGATTGTGAAACTCTAAGAATGGTTTTAATTGATGACCATTGACTTTGAAAGCATGCCCATCTTAGGATGTTTGATTTGAACGCTCCATCTGGGAATACATCGGTGACAATGAAAGGACCGGACCATTTTGACTTCAATTTTCCAGGAAAAAGATGTAAACGAGAATTGTACAATAAGACCTTCTGACCAACAGTAAACACATTCTGGAGAATGTGTTTGTCATGAAAAACTTTCGTCTGGTCTTTGTATTTCTTGGTTGTATCATAACCTTCATTTCGTATTTCTTCCAACTTAGTCAATTAGAGCTTTATGAGTTGTCCAGCAGAGTCAAGAGCAAAATTGAAACGTTTATAGCCCAATAAGCTTCGTGTTCGAACTCGACTGGAAGATGACAAGCCTTACCATACACTAAACGATAGGGTGACATTCATATGGGTGTTTTAAACGTTGTTCGATAAACCCATGGTGCATTAGTGAGTCTGGAAGACCAGTCTTTCCTAGATGGATTTACTGTCTTCTCAAGGATATGTTTGCTTTTTCTATTTGATATTTCCACTTGTCCGCTTGTTTGTGGGTGATAGGGAGTAGCTACTTTGTGAATCACCCCATATGATTTCATCAATTTTTTAAATGGGCGATTACAGAAGTGATTACCTCCGTCACTGATAATTGTTCGTGGAATACTAAGTCTAGAGAAGATATTTTCTTTCAAGAAATGGGTGATAACTTTGTGATCATTGGTTTTGCATGCCATCTCTTCTACCTATTTTGATATGTAGTCAACACCTACGATGATATATAGATTGCCAAAAGAATTAGAGAAGGTTCCCATGAAATCGATGCCCCAAACAACAAAGAGTTCAACGATTAATATGGGGTATAAAGGCATCATTTTCCGACGGGTTATACTTCCTAATTTTTTATATCTATCACTTGGAATGCAAAAGGTATAGGTATCATGAAACATAGAGGGCTAGTAAAATCCACACTGTAAGATTTTTACAGCTGTCTTCTTAGCACTAACGTGGCCTCCACAGGCTTGATCATGGCAAAAACTTATGACACTTTGTTGTTCCTCTTCAGGGACACAACGACGAATGGTTTGGTCCGCACAATGCTTAAACAAATATGGATCGTCCCACACAAAAAACTTGATTTGTGCCAGAAACTTAACTCTATCTTGCTTAGTCCAATGCAGAGGCATTTGACTAGTTACAAGATAATTGACAATATTAGCAAACCATGGTACTTGGGTTATGGACATGAGTTGCTCATCAGGGAAGGACTCAGTGATAGGATGGATGTCATCAGTGAACTCAGTTACCAATCTAGACAAATTGTCAGCTACCACATTTTCGAAACCTTTCTTGTCCTAGATTTCAATATGAAATTCTTGCAACAAAAGTATCAATCGGATTAGGCGGGACTTAGCATCATTTTAGAAAGAAGATACTTGAGCGCAACGTCATCTGAATAGACGATGACCTTAGAACCTACTAGGTAAGATCGAAATTTGTCTAGTGCAATCCGCCCTTTCCGAGATTTAGAGTCTAATTTTTTTTAAAAATAATAACATAATAACACCGGAAGAGGGCGGACGACGTCACGACGCGAGTTAAGTTCGAACTACCCAAGTCCGACCCTTAACTGGCCACCCATGTGTGCGTGGACTAAACCATGAATAACAATCCACACATGGAACTAATCAAGTCATGCGGAATAAAACTAGACCAATTGCGGAATTAAACTGAATAGATAGCAAGTACAAGTCTCCAATTAAAACTGCTTAAACCAAGCATCCAATATCAAACCATAAACTAATCATAGCAAAGTTACTAGTTATTACATGTCCATAAAAAGTAATTCAAATGACAGTAAATATAGTTCCATTCCAATAATCAAGCGCTTAAGCTTGGCTCCCCTCCAGGTCCATGACCTTCTCTTTTCCTTTTCCTTTTCCTTCATTATCCTCTAAGGATAGAATTAGGGTGTTAGATCAACGCGCCTAGTAGGATTTCCGATTAAGGCTACCACATGGTTAGTATATATAAACATGCATATATCATAGTATATATGGTCATCAAAAACAGATAAATCAATGCTATGTATGTATGCACATGTAATGAGTCCCTCTCATCACAGATATACATAGCCATCACTTGACGAGACTCTCATCGTCAAGGTAAATCACAATACTCTTTCATTTCTTTTTGATGATATTCTTCCTGGCGGGACCCTCATCGCCTAAGGAGGCCGATGTGGCTCTCATCATCATAATATTTCTCCTGGCGGGACCCTCATCGCCTAAGGAGACCAATGTAGCTCTCATCATCTAAATTTGGTCCCTATTTCCAATTTTTGCCATTGTTTTAAAGTCCCCAAATCAAGTCCCTTGATTTACTAATTCCATCCATTAGCTTCATTAAAACAGTCCATTAAAATTTATATCCAAAAATATTTATAAGTGGGGTTCGGCCATACACCTTGGCCGAACCTCACTTATTTACTTGGGTCCCCTCTTTCATCTCTTGATTGTTACCCTTATTCACTAAACTGCCATTGCTACCAATACATGATTATCATACTTAAACATTAAAACCACCAATTATTTCCATGAAATTGATTCATAAAACCCATAGCCATGGTCCATGGGGTTCGGCCATACATATGGCCGAACTCTATGGTTTTCACATTTGAATCTCTATATCATAACTTAGCCATAGTAACCCCATGGTTCTCCCATGAAATGGCCGACCCATGTCTTGTCCAAATGTTCACTTGGAACCCTTTTTTAAACCATTCATATTGTTCCAAAATCCTCAAGTTTGAAACCCTTTAATTCAACAAAACAGTCCATATTACTCACCATCCCTTTTCATTCCTTTAAATCCATTCACCATCCTTAATTTCTTTCCATGGGGTTCGGCCATTCACCATGGCCGAACCCTATGGTTCCTTAAAAATATTGTCCATATAAGATTAAGTCCTTTTAAACCTTTATAACTCATATACCTAGATTCATGATTTCCATCCTTCATAACTCCAAAAACATAATCAAGTCTTTCCATGGGGTTTGGCCATACATATGGCCAAACCCTATGGTTCATATACTCCTCTTAAACTATATAATTATATCCTTAATTTTTAACCATGGGGTTCGGCCATAAACCTTGGCCGAACCCTATGGTTCTTGTAAATAAAATTTAACAATAACACTCACCGGTTCCGCGGCTCCTCCGGTCTTTCTTTGCTCTTCCTTGTTTCCTTTCTTCCTTAGCCTCTTTTCCTCCTTTCTCTTGCTTCTTTGGCCGAGATTGACCTTGCTGGAAATCCCTTGAAGTGGTTCAACCAAATGAGGTTTTGATTGAGAGAAAAAATAGAATTTCAGCCTTGGTGTAAACGATCAGCACTTGAGGTGAAACTCCTTTGTTCTAAGTCCACTAATCTTGGTGGTGTGATCGGCCAAATGAGTGATTTGTGGGAGAGAACCAGCAGCCACAGTTTTTGTCTTTGAGAGGTGAAAGAAATGATCAAGGGAGGGAGAGGGAGAGTGGATGAATGAAACGAAGTGTTGGGAGTTAACCAAAGGTGGTGTCCCTTGATGGCACCCCCTTGGTAACTCCCCTCCCCATTATGTCTTTCATTTAATTCCATTTGGGGGGTTTCATCCTTGAGATGAAACCCACCCAATGGTTGTGTCCCTTGAGTTTCCATCAAAGATGAAAACCCTCAAGCTTCCAAGTCCAATCGGCTGCACCCATTGATCAAGTCCAATGTGACCGTCCATCTCCCCATGATTCTTCATTAACGCCTAGGTGGGGGTTTCATCTTTGAGATGAAACTTTACCCCCCCCCCCCCCCCCCCTCTCTCTCTTGCTGCCCTCCAACGTGTGGAGTGGTGTGTGTTTAAGATCAAGACAACCATTCATATTCCACTTGACTCACTTGAACTCAAGGCCCCTTTGATTTCCAACTCAACTCACCCAACTCACTACACTTAATGCATTTCATTTACTGCACTTGAGTCAACTCATTACTTGATTTAATTCCAACTCACTTCAGTCCCAACTCAACCTGATTTAACTCATATATGAGCTCACTTGAGGGTCCACACGGTCAACCATGGTGCACATGGTCAACTCGACCCATTTGGGTCCCCATTTAGCCCATGGATCCAATTTGACGCCATGACCCAATTATGGGTTGTTTTAGCCATATGTATGTGATTTTCATATGTGCCTCAAGCCTACCCATTTATGTTCCATTGAGTTTTCAATCATTTCAACTTAACCCCATTAAATTTGGGCTCACCCAATGGTCAAACAAGTCCACTATGACCCATTGGGTCCCAATTGGGTCATTTGACCCAATTAACCACATTGACCCAATTTGATGTTCATTACCCATTCATGATAAATTGACCCTTATAATATGTTCATAGGGTCTTAATTTGAGCAATGGGCCCCACCATTTCCATATTTACAATCACATCTAATAAATTTACTAATCCAGTGGCATTTTCGTAAATATTCATATCATTGAGAAATTGGGGTGTTACATGCAAATACGATAGCTAACAACCCTTTCTCCGTGGAGGAGTGATGAAGCTGAGCGTCATTCAATGTTTTGCTAACATAGTGGATAACATGAGGCAATTTGTTCATTCTTTGTCTTAACATGACTCCTACTGCATAATCAGAGGCATCGCACTTGATTTTAAATGTACAGACTGTAACGCCCGCCCCTTTTCACCGTAAAATCAGAATACATTTTTTTTTAAATGAAAGTGACAAAGGGCGCGGACATCACGACGCGAGTTAAGTCCGAGCTTCTAAAGCCCGGCCCTTAACTGGCCAACCCTACGTGTGCGTGGCACGAAGTCCACGGAGACCAGTTCACACGTAGACAGCAAGCATCAAGGAATAATACAACTATATGCGGAACTAACAATAAGGACTATCCTACAAATTTGAGATCGCAGGGAAGATAACATCCATTTAAAATTACTACAATACCTCAAAATCATAATGTCCATAATGTAATCCCAAAACATAGCAAGTAATCTAATTTATTACATTTCCGACAAGCTAAACTATTGCAAATTACATTATCCGAAATAAACATTAGTAACTATCTAGCACGCCTTTCCAAGCTCCTTAGCTTGGCTCCCGTCTCTTCCTTCCGCTTCGCCACCTCCTGTGTCATCAGCTAGGGTAGAAGTAGGGCGTTAGACAACGCGCCCAGTAGGACTCCGAGTAGGGCTAGCACATGGATTAGTAATAACAACATACAGATAATAACCCAATGCAAGCTGATAAACCATCATATAATGAAGCTATAAAGTAAATGCCATGTCATGGGTGTCTATGTTATGCATCCCACCCATCATCCAAACCATATAATATCATATCCCTCTTGACGGCACGGCCTCGTCAAAATATACACAATCCCCAATCATCCCCCTGGATGGCAAAACCTCGTCCAGATATAACCAATCACAAATCATCCCCTTGGACGGCAAAACCTCGTCCTGATATAACCAATCACAAATCATCCCCCTTGATGGAAGAACCATCATCAAGGTATCATAATTACATACAACATCCCTTATAAATCAAATACATTAAAATACCTCCATGTCTGTTTATCGGTCGCCCCGACGGAGCATGGACTCCGGGTTCATTTCATCCTTCCCCTGTCATATTCCTCCCATGCCATGCATGAGATGTAGATGTCATATGCCATGTAATGAATAAAATAACAAACCATGACATTTAAAAATCCCATCAATAATACATATAACTTGATTATAAAAGAAAATCAAGAAAAGCCTCAATGATCACATCATAGCTTTAAAACCATTTATAAACCAATCATATACTTACCAGAATAAATCAAATGAAAGCCCCTACATAATACATAATTCAAAACCAATCTTAACCAAACCATATAATTTTCAAAGTAATCCATGGCTTACGAAAAGGTTAGAATCCTACCGATTACCGATTCACGTCCTTTTTCTGTATTCATCCGACAATCAGGCTATCGACTCGCGTACCGCTCGCGCTATCCGACACCTTATTAAATTACCAAATTAGTCCATATTGTCCCATTTCCAAGCCCATAAACCATATTTTAGTGGTTTCTTCATTTTAGCCAATAATTACCATTTGTGCCACTACCCCTTTACATAACCAATTACTCATTCATTCATGCCTATTTAAGCCCAAAATTGATCCACAACCTAGGTCCATTAATGATCCCTAACCATGTTACAAGATCATTAAAAAAATCAACCCTTAACTTAGCCTCATTTCTATTGATTTAAACACATCATATTTCCAAATTTTAGCCCCTTAGCATTCTCATTTGTGAGACTAAAATGCATCAACCCCAAGCTTAGTTTAATCATTCACAAGGTCATCTTTATGCACCCATTTTCATGTCCAACACACATGGGGTTCGGCCATGTATCATGGCCGAACCCGCGGTTCTTCAATGTGGCTAATAATTACCACTTTGCCATTCTCTCTTCCATGTTTAATCATTCACCCATCCATGTATATTTTAAGTCTAAATTTATCCATAACTTAAATCCATTAAAGATTCACTAACCATGACCCAACATGAAACAAAATCAGCCACCTAATTTGATCAAATTTCCATCATCTGATCATAAACATGGAACCAACCTTAGCTCATATAATGACCTACAAAATGGGTCATGGGTTCGGCCACATACCATGGCCGAACCCATGATGTCTTGTTCCCCATTTTGCTTGGATCTTTTGACACATTTTAGATCTATCACAAGTCTTCCCATGAGAGGTTTACATCATGCATTTTAAATCACCATTCCATTGCATTTTTCATCATACAACCATTTAAAACATTACTCCCATGCATTCATTAAAGCCCTAATTCATTAATCAAGAACCCACATTGCTTTCCATTCTTAAAACCCTAAGTAATTTAAACCAACCACCAATTCACCCACCATGGGGTTCGGCCATACTATATGGCCAAACCCTATGGCCCATGATTCTTATTTCCAAGTACCCAATTCCATGTTCAATTTAATCAATCACACAATGCACACAATATATTTCTCCAATTTCTTACCCTAACCCTAATTCACCCATTTAGGGTTTTCTCCATCTTCCACCCTTCCATTTAATGCATCTAAATTCCATAGTATAAAATCACATATCCACCATTAATTTCACAAAAATAATTTCCATTTCTTAAACCCTAAAATCCAAAATTCTTTTATTTAAGAAATACTCACTATCCGACGTCTCCTCCGATTTCCGCCGCTCTCGTCGGTCTCCTTAGCCTCCTCTCTCCTTCCTCTTGATCTTTGATAGGTCAAGACTCTTGATTAATGGTGGCAATACCCAACCCTAGAATCATCAATAGTAGGGTTTGTGTGAGAGAGAGAGAGAAAAATCATGAGAGGAGAGATGTTAAACCCTAACCTTAGAGTGATTTCCCTCCAATTTCCACTTCTTTCTTCTCTCCTTCTCTTCTCTTCTCCTTAACTCTCTTCCTCTCCTTCCTTAGAGCATGGGACGGCAATGGAGAATGGGAGGGATGGAGTTTGTGAAGAAAAGATGAGAATGAGATAACCAATAAGACTTATCTCCATTTTTCACTTTAATTTAATGATCCCACCAACCTTAAGATATTTTATTTGCTTTATGGTGGTGGTTATCCAAACCACCACCCAAGCCCAACGTTTTTAACATTTTGAGGTGGGGTAGCTTGGTCTCCATTTGACCAATCTAACCCCATGTAGCCACCAACTTATTGATTTAAGTATTTAATTAATTTGGTAATTAACTTAGGTTAATTCATTTTTATTTAACCTAATTCCCATTATTCCACCCATGGTTGACCAAGTCAACCATGGTGGCCGGCCCCACCAATCATTGGTCCACATGCCACCTCATTTAATGAGGTGGAGGTGGGTCCCAATTGGCCATGTCACTTAGACCTAATTAATACTAACTTAGGTGATTAAAAATCAATTCAACCCACTTCCCTTATTGGATCACCATTGGGCCCATGGCCCAATTAAGTTCTCTCCTATCCATTTACCTTAGAGTTTCCATTATTTTGACCCATTAAGTCCCAAATGAGTATTGGGCCCAATTTGACTATCCTTGGCCCAATTTGACCATCATTGACCATTAAGATAAATTAAATCCAATACATAACCCATTGGGCCCTAGTTGGGCCTTTGTCCACATTTTGATTCACTTAACATTTATTCCACTAAAATTCTCAATTTCCATCATTAAAATAAATAATAACCACAGATATACTGATTCACAAATTCCGGGTCATTACACAGACCAATCATGTGGCTATATCATTGGAGCAGAAGTTAAAACGGTTTTCAATTTTTCAAAGGCTATGACACATTTTTCATCAAAATTGAAAACAACATCCTTGGTTAGGAGTCTACAGAGTGGTCGCGATATGTGACTGAATCCTTTGATAAACCTTCTGTAAAATCTGGCATGCCCCAAGAATGAGCTACTTCAATTCCTTTTTTTCAGAGATGATGTGCCTTAGTACTATTCCTGATTTCACCATAAAGTGACATTTTTCCCAATTGAGTACCAAGTTCTTTTCTTTGCACCTTACTAACACTAGAATCAGGATGGTACAGGCACTGGTCGAAAGTTGATCAAAAAACTGAGAAGTCATCCATGAAGACTTTCAGGAAACGTTCTACCATGTCGAAGAAAATACTGATCATGCACCGCTGAAAGGTGGCGTGTGCATTACACAGTCCGAAAGGAATACAACGATAGGCGAACATACCGAATAGACAAGTGAATATTGTTTTCTCCTAATCCTCAAGAGCAACATAAATTTGGTTATAACTTGAATAATCGTCAAGAAAACAATAGAATGCTTGACCGGCTAAATGTTCAAGTATCTAATCGATGAATGGAAGAGGGAAGTAATCCTTACGAGTGACAGTGTTCAGCTTATGGTAATCAATACAAACTCTCCATTGAACGCGTGTTGGAACTAACTCATTCTCCTCATTTTTTATTACCGTGACACTAGACTTTTTTTGGACAACTTGAATTGGACTTACCCATGCACTGTTAGAAATCGAGTAGATGATACCCGCCTCGAGATGTTTCAAAATCTCGATTCTCATTACTTTCTGCATCATAGGATTTAACCGTCTCTGTGGTTCTCTAGATGTTTTGGAACTTTCTTCGAAATGAATTTTGTGCATGAATACAAAAGGGTTAATTCCTTTGAGATCGGCGATGGATCATCCTACATCTTCACGATGATCTCGTATAACAGCAAATAGTCTAGACTTCTGCTCAGAAGTTAAGTCTGTAATGTATTTGAAGGTCCAAGATAAGAATATTTGAGAGTCTCAAGGACTATTTTGAGTTCTAATTCTTGTGGCTTCTCGACAGATGGGACTGAAACAGATTGATTGATTGAGAGAGGTCCAAACATGGTGATATCATTCACTTCATTTTTAATGAAATCCTTGTCTAAAGTAGACAGTGATTTTTTGAACTGATCATCACAAATGGAGTAAAGGAAAAACTCATCAATAGAACTCAGAATTATGTTAACCTCACATGGATCATCTTCGTAAAGAGGTTATCGACATAGACCAAAAACGTTGAGTTTAGTTGTCAAGTCTCGAAATGATAGTCTAAGCATACCATTCTGGCAATTGATCATAGCTTTTGCAGTGGCCAAGAATGGTCGTCCAAGAATGACTGCGATGTGCCCATTGTCATTCTGGGTTGGTTGTGTATCCAATACCCCAAAATCTAAAAGAAAGTAGAAATTGTCAACCTTAACTAGAACGTCTTCTATCACACCTCTTGGAATTTTCATAGATCGGTCAGTTAACTGTAGGGTGATAGAAGTGGGTTTCAACTCTCCCAAACCTAACCGCTCGCAAAGTGAGTATGGGAGTAAGCTGAAACTAGCTCCAAGATCTAATAAGGCCCTGCCAATTTCATATGTACCAATGGTGCATGCAATGGTTGGGCACCCAGGATCCTTATGTTTGATTGAAAATTGAGGAACACTATAAAATTACCATTTTACCCTTTAACATTAGATTAGTTAGTCTTTATTTTGTAAATATTAGATATGTTTAATGTTGTTTTTGAGTTTTGCAACGTATTTTGAGGAAATACAAGATATGAGAGTTCAAATGATGAAATTTACAGTTTTAGGGCTTCAAATGCTATTTTTGGAATATGAAAATTTTTAATAAATATTTTACCACAATTTAGGGTTTATTTTAAACTAATTAATTCAAATCCGTTTATGAAAATTTGCATTAATTTAGTACTTTTTTAGAAATTGAATGTAAGGGGTAAAATTGTTTATTAAAATTCTTGTATATTAGAAGCCCATTTACAAGCCCATGATCCAGTCCTAGTAAAATTCGAATTTTACAATGATAAATGATGGAGTTGGTAGTTGGGACAACATCTGAGAAATTCATTTGTTTCATCCACATATGAGGTTGTAAAAGTAATGGGTACCACTATGCCAATGGAATTTTTCATTAATGGGTAAATGGTGGGGTTGAATTTTGCTTTATTTCAAGTAAAAACAAACTGAGAAAGCAATGTGTGAGAAGTTGAGGCAAAGACTTGTACAAAGCCCGCACATCAAGGCCATGAACAAAGACTTGGTTTTGTCATTCAAGGGACCCATCACTGGGATAAACCGAGAGGCAATGTCAGTTTTCTACAAGCAAAAATAATGCACAAATCTCATGTTCTTAAAAGCATCAACATTACAAGACAATTCCTTTTGTTCCCCATAGCACAAGTTGTAGTCATGGTCTCTGTATATCTTACAACAACACTTGATTCATAAGCTCCAATCAACAATCAAAAAAGGAATAAAGAAAAGAAAAATATGCTACCAGATTAGAATAAAAAAAGCAACCAATGGCCACCAAGCTGATTGAGTCCATGAAGGAAGCAACGTGTAATCGGCCAGAGATCGGAGGCCATGTAAAGGGTTTTGTTTTGGCAACTACATTCACATACAGCAGAGTATTAGCAATGGGAGCATTCAGATTTGTAAAAATAAGTTGCAGTTGGCAAGATAGCAAAGGAGGCAGCAAACCATTAAAAGAAAGGCAAAAGGACAGCATACGCCCAAGCTTTGACATGAATTTGGGAATGGAATAATACAAGAAGATTTAGTTTGATTTTATGGATTTGAACATAAAAGAAGTAGCAGTATGGTGTATTGAAAACGAATAGAGGAAACCAACCAGTGGGCTGGAACGGTGAAGGAGTTGTTCTAAGAATAAAGGATCTCTGAGAAAAGAACCTGCTCAAGAAACTAGCTGAGTTGACCCATCTTGGATGCCTATCACGTGCATCAAGATTGAAACAGGGATCACTGAAGAAAAAAAGGAAGGCGAATCAGTAGAAAATCTGTTTGAGCTTAAAGAAGCAAAAGAAGGGCATCGTTGATTTTAGCCAACTCAACAGAGGAAAATCAAGAAAGATGTTGTTGTTTAACCATGAGCTGAAAAGGGAGTATAGAAAGAAGGTTTTGTTGGGTGATCCTTCTTTATCCCCCACCGTCCCAAGCAAAGATAGGATCTGCTGAATTTTAGAAGAGGCTACACGTTTTGCCTTTTGCTGAGCTGTCTGGCTGATTGAATATAGAAAGAAAGATTTAGCTACTTGTTTATCTCCCAAACAAAGGTAGAAAAGAAAGAAGGATTCGGCCAAATCCCTGTGACTTAGCGAAGACAAAAGGACACGGATGAGATGGAACATGAAGAAGGAAGGTGGCTACAGTTCTGAGAGAGCAGAGAAGAGAGAAAATCCAGGTGCTAGCTGGGATGGTGGACATCATTATAGAAAGAGATTTTCAAGGAGACAATCGGCTAACATTTAATGGAACCCATTGCTTGCTTTATTTCCTCACCTCTTTTCTCATAAATAGAGGCTATGGGACTCCATTGAATTTCGAACTTGGCTCGGGATTTTGAAGGAGTCAGGCGCAAATGAGGAAGAAAGTCAGAGAAGAGAATAAGAATTAAAGACTTTGTGACTTTCAAAAATCCCAAGGTGTTCAAGGTTGGTCTCCTGTATATTCTTGTATTCTCCATATTTTTTTTCAATGCTATGTAACATTCAGATTCAAAGTTTATTAATAAGATTGAGACAATGTTTTTAGAATTTATGGTTTTCCACTTGAAGTTTGTTGCTAATAATGATTTAAATTTATTTATTTTAATTTGTTTAAGACTGCATGATTTAATTTAATTATAGAAATTTCATTTTATACAACAATTGATTGGGAAAGTTTAGAACTTTAATTTTCCATTCTAAGCCTCCTTTTAAAGAGCAGGTGAAGAATTTGGAATTGGAATTTTATGATGCATTCTTTCTAGGCCCAAGATTTATTTTAATTGATTCTCATTTATTGGAAATCATGTTTTGTTTAAACGAATTAATTATGGATGCCAAATCTGAATCAATATTCATCAATAAATGTGAACTCCCTACTCTAGGTTCCAATTTTATTTTTAAAATATTGAATATCATGCCTCTTTAATTTTCAGTCTATTTTCCATTGTAAATTATGAAAATAATTTATTGCTTTTATTCTTTTAATTGTTCATAATATTCTTGAATGATGGAACTAGGTTAGAAATATTTTATTTGCAACTTTAGTTTACAAATTTTAAATTAATTTTAGGTTATTTAAATTCACTCCACTATTTTAAGTAAATTTATGAATCCATCTCATATTTTGTCAAATTCCAAAGTTAGTTAATTATTTAAATATTGGTTTTCTAAATCTAGGATTTGATAAATTAAGAATATAATTCCATGTTTTAGAGATTTTCCATGTTTAGATTGATTTCCAAAAGTTTCATTCGCTTAAACCACTTTATTTTAATCTTACCAATTTATCTTTTTAGACATATATTTTGTTGATTTCCCTTAGATTCGACCTCGCACTCATTCACTACACTATTTAATAGTTCGTGCACTTGCGAGTTAAATTTAAAAACAACTAGTTTTTGGCGTCGTTACCGGGGAAATCAAGGAAATAATTTGTGTGCTGTTAGTGCCTCGGCTTGGCCAAGCCCTTCTGTTTGTCAATTCCATGACTCAGAAAGAAGCACTTGCCAGAAGCTTAAAGACCCAAGATGATCAAGAGTAAAGATTATACTCCACAGGATTAAAGCTCATCATTATTCAATCATAAAACAGGTATGTTGGCCATAAATGACCTTAGGTGGTACCCACACCCTAGAGAGGACTATCCCTAGGCTTAGAAAAATAAATGGTTAAAATCATATGAAGTCTAGTAAGGAAGCTTGAGAGTGAATGGAAACAAACTTGGAAATATGAATTATGATTCACTATCAGCTCGACCAGTCTATCTCACCAACCCTCAGTGCAGTTAGGATCGACCCATCGTGGTCAACGATTGGTTGGCCCGAATTACATTAGGTTCTGGAACATTAAATTATCATTCTGGGTTTGCCTCTGATCGAGAGTCTCGTATGCACCAACCCCTCGGTGAAAGGCTGAAACAACCCCTCCTGGTCAACGACTCGTCGATCAAGATCTTGAGTTTGAAACCTTGAACTCATATAGACTCTTGAAAAAACAGACATATCCGGAATCAAAGAGCGATCGAGAGTACCAGGACCAACCCCTTGGTAATGGGTGACAGGTCGTTCTAGGTAACAGGATTCCAAAGTGGAAACTACTGTTAAGCATGTTTTGCACCAGAACGAACCTCTCGGTACCATAAGTGTCGAGCCATCAGCGTCAATGACATGTTGACCGGGAAACAATATTACCATTGGGAGTGCACTTAATGCACAATGGGTCAAAATTGTAACGGTAACATTTCTAGTCACCAACCCCTCGGTGCGACTAACCTGTCGGTACATTACCATTACTTCAACTAGTTTCCTTCACTATATAAACCAAACTTTATGCAACCAATTGGTATCATTCGGAAGGATCAGTTGGACCCTCAACTTTATCAGTGAGCTTGAACAAGGGCCAACAGAAGAATCACTCTCTCTCGTGCTTACACTAGGGGAATCAAATAGAACCAATCAAATGGATTGAGTTGTGGGAGAGAGAGGAAGGATGAAAACTACAAGGGCCAATAGAAGAATCACTCTCTCTCTCGTGCTTACACTAGGGGAATCAAATAGAACCAATCAAATGGATTGAGTTGTAGGAGAGAGAGGAAGGATGAAAACTCATAAGCAACCAATCTGAGGATTGAGTTTTAATGTGAGAAGGAGAGAACCATAAACTAGGAAACATTTGGTAAAAATAGTCTCCTTGTCACCCTGGATTGTGATTGCTAAATGACGGCTACAGGACAGAGCGTCGATAGGCATGTGTGGGATCTCTAAGAAGCCCACATCAGAAGAGAGCTTCAAAGGCAAGTGCTTCTTGGTTTTAATTTTATTTAAAACCTTTGTTCCAAATTGGATTAAGGGGAGGTACCACAAATCCACTATAAAAAATTCTGGAGCGGTGTCTCCAGTACAGAGGTGCGTGGAACTCCCGGCCAAATGGATAGGTGAAATTCCTATTCGACAGTGGAGGGTAAAATTCCCAGCCGATTGATTGAGGTGGAATTCTTACTCTAATTGTGAGGGTGTAAGTCCCCACTTAGTGGATTTTGGGGATAGCTCAAGTTTGAGCGAGTCCTAACAGTGGATGTAGGTTGGCTAACCAAGCCACTTTAAACTGGTCTTGTGGTGTTGGATCTATGTGTATTTGTATTTAGTATTTAAGTACTCTTCTTAACACGCATCACTTTGCATATTGATTATCTCATTATACACATTGTACAAAAACATCAATAATCAAAGTTTATGTAAAGGGTCATAATCTTAGTGTGTTCGCTTAATGAAATTATCACAGTAAACAAATCTCTTGATAAACATTCCACTGCATTTTAAATCAAGAAAATTGTAAACACCATTAAAAAAGGGATTGACCTATTCAACCCCCCCCTGTAGGGTCAATCACGGTGTTCTAGCACATTGAAAATGAGAACTTTCAATTGGTATTAGAGCCTGGTACTCTTATGAAAGGATCTAACCATCCGAGTTGATCCGTGCTAGAACAATTTCTATAAGAGAAAGTCATTATATTTCCAAGTCTCTGTTTTTTATGAAAAATAATGTTTTCATCTTAAAACATAGTTGGAAATAGGCAGAAAGAAAGTGGTCTGTGCCTATGGAAGAAGTATTGGGTAAACTTTCAACTTCCATGACCACTAAACCCAAAGACCAAAACTGCTTGGACAAATGATGAACAAGCTATTCACGAAAACCAAGCATATGTATCATTCATCAGTGTTGTTTCATGACATGCTGTCAAAATATTTAAAAGACATGAAACAACAAAGAGGCTCAAAGAATCCACTGAAAATTGCCTCTTGTAGCCCAATGGATATCATCATCTATCAATAAATTTGAAAATTGAAAAATATAGGTGATTAGTTAATTTCATCCATTGAAAAAGTCCAAGCTGTATCCTCTAAGAGAAGAAGAGGACCGAGGAAGGAACTTGAAGAAGGTAGTAACCTCTAAGTATCCTATAAAGCCATGTACTGAGATGTTTTAGAGACCAACATCATGGTACAAAATTTGGAATGTGGAACCATAGGATCAAATGGGAAGGCACCCATGGGTAGAACCAGATTTGACAAAAGGCATCACGGAATTGTGAACTTAGATTCCAAGCCTCACAATGTTAAGTTCAAATGTGTGAAGGGATACCACTGTTGATACCACATTTGACACATGTTTTGGAATCATCATGTATCTTGTTTCTAATCCATGTTCTTATTTGATTGTTGGAATAATTTTATACAAGATACTTGTCTGTACATGTTGGTACGCACTCTTGTGTGGGAATATACTTATCTCATTTCATTTCATATGCCATGTGATTTGTGCATCTTTAGGAAATGAATGTAGTGCGTACATTACCACATGTATAGGGTATATATGTGATTAAAACTGGTTTAATACACATACACAGTGTCGTTTCATTCTAACGCTCTAAAACTTGTGAATCCCATGTGGAATGAAATATCCTCTATATCGATTAAATGGAAATTTTTTTTTTTTGGTGATTGGTTAATTTCATCCATTGAAAAAGTCCAAGCTGTATCCTCTAAGAGAAGAAGAGGACCGAGGAAGGAACTTGAAGAAGGTAGTATCCTTTAAGTATCCTATAAGGCCATGTACCGAGATGTTTTAGAGACCAACATCATGGTACAAAATCTGGAATGTGGAACCATAGGATCAAATGGGAAGGCACCCATGGGTAGAACCGGATTTGACAAAAGGCATCACAGAATTGTGAAATTAGATTCCAAGTCTCACAATGTTAGGGTCAAATGTGTGAAGGGTACCACTGTTGGTACCACATTTGAAACATGTTTTGGAATCATCATGTATCTTGTTTCTAATCCATGTTCTTATTTGATTGTTGGAATAATTTTATACAAGATACTTGTCTGTACATGTTGGTACGCACTCTTGTGTTGGAATATACTTATCTCATTTCATTTCATATGCCATGTGATTTGTGCATCTTTAGGAAATGAATGTAGTGCGTACATTACCGCATGTATAGGGTATGTATGTGATTAAAACTGGTTTAATACACATACACAGTGTCTTTTCATTCCAACGCTCTAAAACTTGTGAATTCCATGTGGAATGAAATAAGCTCTATGTCGATTAAATGGATATTTTTTTTTTGGTGTGACCAACCAAAAGTAATGATTGAATAATCCATTTAAGTACCAGCTCTTTTAAAGGAATTGAAGCTCCATTGAAAGAATGGTAAAATATTTTATCATGTTTTGGTAATAACATGATAAAAGGCATAAGAGCTGTGTGTGAAGGGTCATACTTCATTTCTGTATGCTTGATCAATGTACTCAATTCGGGAAGTGAATGTATAATTAATATGCTTTGAGTTTCATTCCAATAAACATTAATTTGTACATTATGTGGAATGAATTATGTTCATATATGCCTTGCCTTGCTAAAGTGTGGAAATGTTGCATCTTATGACATCACACACTTGAACAATATACTTAAATTGGTGAATTAAATGTGTCCAAGAATCTTTGATTAATTTAGATCCAGAAAAAAGATCCGTAATCCATGGTTTGTGCCAACCTTCAGAATGGTGAATCGAATCTTCAAATGGCACAGATACGGTGTGAATGTATGTATCATCACTGGTATTAAAAGGTGTATAAGCAAAGGTTGAGAACCATGAACATCACAAGCACACACACACAGACACATACCTAGTCTTCCTTCATAACCCAGGTCGAAGGATAATATAGTCGGACGAACAGACATGTAAGCACTGCTGGATTTCATAACACTGCTGAAAGGGGGAAAATCACAAAGGGAGACATGTCGATACATATCGACATGTTGACACAGACATGTTAAAAGGACTCTTTCTGCGAAAATTATAGATCATTTCAAAATCGTCGTCTCCCCTCTCACTGAGCTCTGGCGATTTTCTCCTCTTCTCCCATGCCCTAGGTCAACCAAAAGGACCTCCCGGAGAAAAATCTTCCTGAAAAACCTTAGGGTTTTTGCTTCCTTCACTTCCAGAAGCAAGGGTGTCACAGTATTTATGAGATTTAGTGATCGGAAATGTCTTGGTCAGCACTTCTCTATCAATCATGGCAAAAGAGGAGATAACTAAATCTCGGTCTGCGACCACTAGAAAAATCCCTGAGTCCAGACTCCATTTCCTTAGGAGATCACCTAGGTTCTGCAACGCCCTCCCCTTTTCACTATGCTTAATTAACCGAAAATCAGAGTCTATTTTTTTTTTTTTTGAAATTAAAGAGTGACAAAGGGCGCGGGACGTCATGAAGCGAGTTAAGTCCGAGCTTCTAAAGCCCGGCCCTTAACTGGCCAACCCTACGTGTGCGTGGAAACTAAGTCCACGAGAACGGTTCACACGTAGAAAGTAAGCTCGCGAAATATTTAACTAATTGTGGAATTATAATAGAGTCTATCCTACCAATTTTTAGATAGTAAGGAAGCTACATCATTTAAATTACTAAATTACCTCAAAATTATGACATCCAAAAGTAAAGTCCAAACCATAGCAAGAAATATAAATTATACAGTCCGACGAGCTAAGTTACTCAAATTACATTTCCAAAATAAATTTAAGTAAACTATCTAGCCCGCTTCCCCAAGCTCCTATGCTTGGCTCCCGTCTCTTCCTTCGTTTCCGCCATCCCCTGCGTCATCAGCTAAGGTGGAAGTAGGGCATTAGACAATGACCCCAGTAGAACTCCGAGTAGGGCCAACACATGAATTAGTGATAACAAGCACATAGGTAATAATATAATGAAAACCATAAAATGAATGCCATGCCATGGGTGTCTTATGTCATGAGTCCCACCCATCATCCATACCATCATTGTGCCATGTCCCTCTTGATGGAAAAGCCTCATCAAGATATGATCAACACTAGGCATCCCTCTTGATGGCAAAGCCTCATCAAGGAATCCCCATGCTTGCTTCTCGGTCGCCCCGACCGAGCATAGACTCCGGTTGTACCTTATAATACCCCTCTTGATGGATGAAACACATCAAGATATCCCCATGCTTGTTTCTCGGTCGCCCCGACGGAGCATGAACTCCGGTTCCTTTATTTTCCCGCCCATGCCATGCATGAGATGTAATTGCAATATGCTATATAGTATTTAAATCATTGTAAATGCAATATGCCATATAATATTTAAATCATAGACATAAAAATCCATCTTAAACATATCACATGATTAATAAAACATCCATACACACATAATCCATGGCTTACAATAAGGTTGGAATCCTACCGAATACCAACTAGCGTCCCTTTACGTTTCCGTTCATGAATCCGGTCACCCAAACGCGCACTGCTTGCTATGTACGATACCTTATTACATATTAATAATCAGCCCATATTTTATCCATGATTAAGTCCCTAACATATGCCTTAGTGGGGTTCGGCCGTACACCATGGCCGAACCCTACTAATTAGGTATGTGGGTCCCATCTTAATCCATTGATTATCTTAATTTTGTGAGTTTAAAAACCAGCACCTAGGCTTCATTTAATCCATACTTAAGGTCATCATCAAACACACTTAAGTCCATGATCATCCTCCATGGGGTTTGGCCATACGCCATGGCCGAACCCATGGTTCTTCATTTTGGCCATTATTTATGATTTTGCCACTACTCCTTTCCATGACTAATCACTCATTTATCCATGCATAATTAAGTCCATAACTGATCCACAAACTTAGATCCATTAATGATCCATCAATCATGACATGAACACATTAAAAATCAGCCATCTAACTAACCTAATCCTTATTCATTTAAACACATACATAACCCCATACTTAGCCCATCAAATGGCTCATAAAATGGGTCATGGGTTCGGCCATACACCATGGCCGAACCCATGATGTTAATCTCCTTACTTCTCTTGGATCATTTACCACATTTTTGATCCACAACTTAGATCCCTCAATGACTTACCAATCATGTCATAGAATCATTAAAATCAGCCCCTTTAATTTAACCTAATCTCCATTTTTCCTTGGGTCTTTTGTTACATTTTAGATCCACCACAAGTCCCTCCATGAGGGGATTCCATCATACATTTAAATTACCCCTTTGATCAACATTAGGTTCATTTTTTGAGTCCATCAAAACTGCCAACATTCCCCATCATTTTTCCATATTTTACACCCATAATCATTACAAATACATCACCATAGGGTTCGGCCATACACCATGGCCGAACCCATGGTTCATGGTTCATCTTCATCCATGCCTTTTGAGGCCATAAAAATCATTTACATCTCCCATGATTTTCCTCATTTAAAGCTTCTTTAAAAAATCACTAACATTCATTCATTTAAAACCTTAAAATCATTAACCACCCTCCATGGCTTCCATTCTTTAAAACCCTATTAAATCACTTAATCACCTACTATGGGGTTCGGCCATACTACATGGCCGAACCCTATAGCCCATGATTCCTTCAAAATCCTTACTTCCATGCTTAAATAAATCTTAATACATAATGTCCTTAATGTCCATTTATTTTTCTTAACCCATCTCATCCATTAGGGTTTGTCCATTTCTCACTTCATCTTTGGATGGATTTTAAATCCATGGCCCATGATATTTTGGTCACCATTCAATCCAAGAAAAATGGATTCCATGATCTCTTTTTAACCCTTAAAAAAATGTAAATTCTTGTTTAAGTGTTACTTACCACTCCGGCAGTTCCTCCGGCTTCTTTTCCTCCCTTTGGATTCCTTAGCCTTTCTCCTTTCTTTTTCTCCTTGATCTTAGGCCAAGATGTGCTTGATCAAAATGAGATCATCAATGTTTGGGTGGGCCAATGATGGAGTGGGTTTGAGAGAGGGAGAGGAGGAGAGGATGGGAAAAAACTATCCCAAGGTTTGGTCTTGAGGTGGTTGGCCTATGCTTGAGCTTTTTCTTCCTTTCTTCTAAGTTTTTCTTCATTCTCCTTGTGAGAGTGAGGGACTGTTTTGGAGAGGCAGGGATGGAGAGAGTGAGATGAGAATGGGATGAGATGAAAACCCATCTCATTTGGTTGCTTAAGTTACACTCCACCATCATTTCCTTTACCAACCAAGCATGGGCTCACATTCCTTAGTGGTGGTGGTTGAGATGAAGCCACCACCCTTAGCCAATGGTTTTATTTGTGTTTCTTTAAGTGGTTTGGGTGGTTTCAATGAGATGAAACCAACCATTGACTCCCCATTTGACTCACCTAAGTAATTAATTAATTGGATCCTCAACTTAGGTTAATTAATTCCCATTTAATCTAATTCCACTTCCTTAAATTCCTTCCATGTATCCACCCATGGTTGACCAAATCAACCATGGTGGCCGGCCCCACTAACTCCTAGCCTACCCGCCACCTCACTTGATGAGGTGGAGGTGGGCCCCATTCGGCCATGTCACCTAGGTTTTATAAATTCTAACTTAGGTGATTCACATTAATTAAATCAACTTAATTTAATTTGTTCCTTCTCAATTCCCTTTGACTTCTCCATGGTTGACCAAGTCAACCATGATGGTCGGCCCCACCTATGCCTTGCTCCACACGCCACCTCACTTGGTGAGGTGGAGGTGGGCCCCACTTGGTATGCCATCTTGATCATTTCATCACTAACTTAGGTGATTTAAATTTAATTAATTACACTTTAACTTAGGTGATTTTAATCACTTCAATCCCTTCTAACTAATTGGATCACCATTGGGCCCATGGCCCAATTAAATTTGCCTCCTACCCATTTACCTTAAAGCTTAAATCATCTTGACCCATTGGGTCCCAAATGGGTATTGGACCCAATTGGCCATCCTTGGCCCAATTAAGTGAATTCATTCCAATCCATGGTCCATTGGACCATACTTGGACCATTGTCCAAATTTTGATCCATTTAACATCTATTCCATCAAAATTCCCAATTCCCATCATTAAAATAAATAATAGCGAACATATATATTGATTTAAAAATCCGGGCTATTATAGGTTCGCACGGGATGTTCCCGAATCTAGTGTTGCCCAGTTCTGCTCGGAAGAATACTAATCGCAGAAAGACCCCTGCCTCAAATATTGTACCAGACCTTGGAGCTAAAAAATAAGTGATCATAATCGAGAATCCAGAAGAGGAAGCATAACGCATGTCTAAGGTATATTTGAGAGAGTTTCAATCTCTTCGACAAAGGAAAATCCCTCTTGATGGAAGAATCTCCTTGCTTGAAAGGAGTATGGATGACCTTGAAGAATTAGTATACGAAATCAAGGTGGTTGTCCAGAAACTCCACGGAGAGGATATTGCTCCTAGATCTCAACGAACATCTTCCTTAGACGAATCAACTTAGGATAGTTTTTCGTGTATCCCTTGAAAAACTATACCTTTGATATTTTGATGCCCCTTCTCCTAAACCATATGTACTAATCTACTAATCAATTAAATCATATGGTTTATTTTAGTATATGTGCTGATTTGATGCATTTTTACCTTATATCTAATGTCTTTTTTAAAACTAACTAGCATGCAGGTTGTTAGGGAGATAAGGATCACACTGTTAAATTGTACATACTTTGGAGTTTGGGGGAGCACAAAATATGTGCTGATTAGCCCTGTCACTAGTCATGACATTGTGAGAAGGAATGGTTATGCAAGCTTGCAATAAATTTTGGAGAGAAATAAACTTAGAGGCAGCTAAGTTTATAGGGGAGTTGGGTCGAGAAAGCTATAGAATAAAGCTTGAAGAATGGGGGAGAAAACCCCAGAAAGGGGAGTTGGGAAAAATGGCATGAGCCCATGGAAGAAAGGAGAAAAAACAGTAATGCATGAGATATGCATTGGACTGTAGGGAAGGTGTAAATGACTTGGAAGAAAAACTCATGGAAGCACTAAATGCAAGAAGCATGGGGGAGTACTTAAAACTCGATGTCTGCCTTTTAATCTTTGTCAATGACAAAATGGGGGACAAATTAGTAGAAGCTAAAAGACATCAAAACCAATGGACATAGGGAGAATGTCTATGCTTGGAGTTTGATGGAGTTTGGAAGATCAAACTCAAGAAGAATGGGGGAGAAATCTTCTCAACACTGATAGCTTGGATAAGCTATGGGGAGTGTTGGTCACTAGGAAATTAGGAAGTATGGGGGAGCTTAAATACAAATCTTATTTAGGCCATGAATGAATATTTATATTTTGGGACTAACCCCTCTAATGATTTTCTAGTGTTGCTTGCTTATGTACTTGAACAGGAAAATGAAATGAAGCAAGCTGAACAAGAATATGCGAAGACCATAGTCTTGTTCTCCATTTGAATATGTACATGTAATCAATGTAATATTTTTGTATTCAAATGTGTTGAAATAAGGGTGGGTTTGTAAATGGGTTAGCTTCCAGGTTTTGTCATGAAATATTGATCAAGGGGGAGATTGTTAGTGCCTCGGCTTGGCCAAACCCCTATGTTTGTCAATTCTATGACTCGAAAAGAAGCACTTGCCAGAAGTTTGAAGACCCAAAATGATCAAGAGTAAAGATCATGCTCCACTGGCTTAAAGCTTATCGATATGGCAATCACAAAACAGGTATGTTGGCCATAGATGACCTTTGGTGGTACCCACACCCTAGAGAGGCCTATCCCTATGCTTAGAAAAAAAAATGGTTAAAATCATACGAAGCCTAGTAAGGAAGCTTGATAGTGAATTGGAAGCAAACTTGGAAATATGAATTATGACTCACTATCAGCTTGACCAGTCTATCTCACGAACCCCTTGGTGCAGTCAGGATCGACCCATCGTGGTCAAAGACTGGTCGGCCCAAATGACATTAGGTTCTGGAACATTAAACTGTCATTCTGGGTTTACCTCTGATCGAGAGTCTCGTATGCACCGACCACTCGATGAAAGGATGAAATGGCCTCTGGTGGTCAACGACTCGTCGATCAGGATCTTGAGTTCTAAAACCTTGAACTCATATGGACTCTCAAAGAAACAGACATATCGGCAGTCAAAGATCTATCGAGAGTACCAGGACCAACCCTTCAGTAATGGGCGACAAGTCGTTCTAGGTAACAGGTTTCCAAAGTGGAAACTACTATTAAACATGTTTTGCACTAGAACGAGCCTCTTGTATGGACCGACCTCTCGGTACCATAAGTGTCTACCCATCGGCGACAACGACATGTCGACCGGGAAAGAATATTAACATTGGGAGTGCACTTAATGCACAACGGTCGGAATTGTAGCGGTAACATTTCTAGTCACCAACCCCTCAGTGTGACCAACCAACCGGTACATTACCGTTACTTCAACTGGTTGCCTTTGTTATATAACTCAATGTTTATGCAACCAATTGGTATCCTTCGGAATGATCAGTTGGGTCCTCATATTTATCAGTGAGCTTAAATTAGGGCCAATAGAAGGATCATTCTCTCTCTCGTGCTTACACTAGGGGAATCAAATACAATTAATCAAATGGATTGAGTTGTGAGAGAGATAGAGGAAGGATGAAAAATCATAAACAATCAATCTGAGGATTGAGTTTGAAAGTGAGAAGGAAAGAACCATAAACTAGGAAACCTTTGGTAGAACTAGTTTCCTTGTCACCCTGGACTGTGATTGGTAAACAACGGCTACGAGGCGGAGCGTCTCAAAGAAGCACACATTAGAAAAGAGAGCTCCAAAGGTAAGTGCTTCTTGGTTTTAATTTTATTTAAAACCTTTGTACCGAAGTGGATTAAGGGGAGGTGCCCTGGAACCACTATAAAAAATACTGGAGCGGTGTCTCCAGCACAGAGGTGGGTGGAACTCTAGGCCAAATGGATAGGTGGAATTCCTATTCAACAGTGGTGGGTGAAGTTCCCATCCAATTGAGTGAGGTGAAACTCCTACTCTAATTGTGACGGTGTAAGTCCACAATTAATGGATTTTGGGGATAGCTCGAGGTTGAGTGAGTCCTAACAGTGGATGTAGGTTAGCTAATTGAACCACTTTAAAATGGTCTTGTGGTGTTTGATCTAAGTGTGTTTGTATTTAATATTTAAGTACTCTTCTTAACACACATCACTTTTCATATTGATTATCTCTTTATACACATCGTGCACAAGCATCGATAATCAAAGTTTATGTAAAGGGTCATAATCTTAGTGTGATCACTTAATGAAATTATCACACTAAACAAATCTCTTGATAAACATTTCTCTTCACTTTAAATCATAAATTTGTAAACACCATTAAAAATAGGATTGACGTACTCCCCTTCCCCCCCCCCCCCCAAGGGTCAATCACGAGTTCTAACACATTTATTGGGAACTTTCATGTGCCATCAGATGTATGTGATTTTTGAAAAATTGTCATTTTTAAAAGTTTCTAAATTTAGCAACTCTTGAAAATTAGAATTTTTTTTTTTAGAAATTCTAATATTAGATTTCCTCAAATTAAAGATCTTTGAAAATATCAATTATTCTGGGGTTAATTTAAATTCAGAAATTTGTTAAATCTATAAAGTGTAATTAGGATTTTTTACTTTTAGAAATTTTATAATTTATTAGTTTCCCTTTTTTGCAATTGTTCCAATCTTGGAAATATGTCTTACTTTAGAAAATGATGTCTTTTTGGAAATTTCTATTTTTAGAAAAATCTATTTTTGGAAAATTTTCTACTTTTTTAGACGTTTAATTTTAGATAATTTTCAAATTTAGAAATTTTCTAAATTCAGAATTTCATCTAACTTTGGAAAGTTTCTGATTACGATTTCTTAAAAAAAATCTCAAGGAAATTATGAAATTTTGATGTAAAGTGGTGGAATCCAATTTTCATTACCTTGACTCGATTTAAATTTTTTAATTAAGTTCCAAGTACTATATTTCCTCTAGTAGTTATAACTCTAGGTGTAACGCCCCGCCCTTTTTCACTCGCTTTCCGAAAATCAGAGTCTATTTTTTTTTTAAAATAAACAAAGAGTGACAGAGAGCGAGACGTCACGACGCGAGCTAAGTCCGAACTTCTAAAGTCCGACCCTTAACTGGCCAACCCTATGTGTGCAGGGATTAAGTCCATGAATACGGTTCACACATAAAATATGTATATGCGGATTAAATCATAAACTACGGATTATAATAGAACCTAAATCTAGTCCATTTTTAGATAGCAAAGTACTACAAGTCTTTTACCATACTTAAGCTTAACTTAAATAACCAAAGTAACCATTCACAAACCATAGCAAATATCTAAATTATTACATGCCGTTTGCTAGCTAATCAAATTACAAGTCCATGAGTAACTAAAGTAAAATAACATTAAACATATCCAAGATCCTATGCTTGGCTCTGTTCACAATCATCATTTCCTTCATTTCCTGTTTCATTCATTAGGGCAGAAGTAGGGCGTTAGAACAACGCGCCTAGTAGGTATTCCATTTAGGGTCTACACATGGTTAGTACAAATCATATATAATAACATAATGTCAAAACCATATAAAACAATGCCATGTCATGATGTCAAACGCAATAAGTCCCACCCATCACAAATATATATCCTCTTGATGGGATTCTCATCATCAAGGTATCCCCATAGTGGTCTTACGGACGCCCTGTCGAAGTGTGGCCTCCGGATTCTTCTTGATGGACAATGCTCAACAACGTCTTCCTACGAATGCCTTACGGACGCCCCGACGGAGCGTAGCCTCCGGTTACAAACATCCCTCCCATGCCATGCATGAGATGTATATGTCCATATGCTACTTTTTGGAATACTTATAGCATTAAAACCACATATTTGAAATATAACATTTTAACAACATAACTTCATCAAAATAAGATTAAAACCGTCATACATAAAGCCATGGTTTCAAAGAGGTAGAATCCTACCAATGACCACTAAAGTGACCTTGCTTTATAATCCAGCAACCGCTCACGATCGTGCCCCGCTTGTGAGGTCCCGTTACCTTATTACACATCAATCAATCAAACCATGTTCTATTTGATTTCAATTAAGTCTAAGTCCATAAACACAACCTTTTGGGGTTCGGCCATACACTATGGCCGAACCTCACCCACTTGAATTTGTCCCTCTGTTGATTTAACCACTTACAAGTAACCATTTTAAAACCTTAAGTCCACCGAATACAACTTTGTAGGGTTCGGTCATACACTATGGCCTAACCTCACTTATTTGGTTTTAGTCCCTCCTTCGAGTTCTTTGATCTTTTAACATAAGTCCAATCACACAATCCATTAATCTAACCATTCATACATTAACCATCTAACACACATAACAACCTAAGTCCAAAAAATTCCTTAGTGGGGTTTGGCCATACAACATGGCCGAACCTCACTCCCTTGGTTTTGTGCTCATCTTTTCAATCCTTTGATCTTTAAGTTAGATACAAGATCATGCCCTCTTGGTTCATACATCTAATCACTTATACCATAATTGTTTATCATTGATAACCATTTAAGTCCACCAAACATTTCCCATGGGGTTCGGCCATACACTATGGCCGAACCCATGGTCCATCATTTTCACCCTTAATTACATCCTCGCCATTGTTTTATCTATGGCTGTCCATTTCATTCATTTAAAACATGTTTAGGCTAATAAATAACCCACTAACATGGTGCGTGGGGTTCGGCCATACACCATGGCCGAACCCATGATCTTTCATTTTAGCCTATATTTACAATATTGCCATTATTTCCATCTCCTTATTTTTAGGTCCAAAGTCATATGCTCAGGACCAAATAACTCATCAACATGAACAAAACCCATAATCCAATCCTTTCATCTCCTCACATAATTATTCATCTATCATGATTGGTCCATGAATGACCATAAAAATTGATTCATGGGGTTCGGCCATACACCATGGCCGAACCCTATGATGTCTATATTCCATCTTTAAATTCATGAACCAAGGTATCTATAATTAATCCCTCAACATGACCTCATTCAAATCCTTTACAATCATCAATACTTTTCCATGGAAAGATTATTAATAATCTTCCATGATCATCAAATACTCTTCCATGGGGTTCGGCCATACAACATGGCCGAACCCTATGGTTCCTTATTTTCCTTTAAATTGTATCATACCCATATGGTTTGATCTTTTAGTGGTTCCCATTCATACATCCATCTAAAACCCTTTAACATCATAAGCATACATCTATGATTTCCATCTTTCCAATCCATTAAAAAAATATAACCCATGTCCTTCCATGGGGTTCGGCCCTGCACCATGGCCGTGTAACACCCGCCCCTTTTCACCAAAAATCAGAGTCTATTTTTTTTTTTTTTACATAAAAGTGACAAAGGGCACGGATGTCACGACGCTAGTTAAATTCCGAGCTTCTAAAGCCCGGCCCTTAACTGGCCAACCCTACGCATGCGTGGAACATAAATCCACGAGTACGGTTCACGCGTAGAAAGTAAGCTCGCAACACATAAAAATCAATGCGGATGATAATAGACACTATCCTACCAATCTTCAGATAGCAGGGAAGAGATATCCATTAAATTACTAAAATGCCCTCATACGTACTGTCCAAAATAATTTATAAAACATAGCAAGACATCTAAGTTATTACATTTCCGACAAGCTAAATTATGCAAATACACATTTTCCCAAAATAAACTTAAACAAAATAATTAGTCCGCCTTCCCAAGCTCCTAAGCTTGACTCCCGTCCTATCCTTCCGTTCCGCCATCTCCTGCATCGTCAGCTAGGGTAGAAGTAGGGCGTTAGAACACGTGCCCAGTAGGATTCTGAGTAGGGCTAGCAAATGGATTAGTAATAACAGCATGCAGATAATATTATAGAAAAACCATGCACTTTGGGCAATGTCATTCAATGGGTGTTCTATGTCATGAATCCCACCCATCAATCTCATCCTCATTCTACAATGTCCCTTTTTTCAACCATCCATAGTGTCCCAAATAAATTCCATACCATCATCGTGCTATGACCCTCTTGATGGAAAAGCCTCATCAAGATGCGGTCCACACTAGGCATCCCCCCCTTGATGGAAAAACCATCATCAAGGTATACCAATACATACAACATCCCCCTTGATGGAAAACCATCATCAAGGTATCATAATTACAAGAGTCCCCCCTTGATGGCAAAGCCTCATCAAGGTATAATAATACATATGTGAAATGTCCCCATGCTGTTTATCGGTCGCCCCGACGGAGCATGGACTCCGGTTTCATTTCATCCTTCCCCTGTCATATGCCTCCCATGCCATGCATGAGATGTAGATGCATATGCCATGTAATATATGAAATTCAATAGTAATAAAACCCATCTTAAAACAATTACAAGATTACCAACTAAATCAAAGGGAAACCATCCCACAATATTTAATCCAAAACCCATCATAAGCATTCACATAATTTCCAAAATAATTTAGAGTAAAACATCACATGATACATAATCCAAAACTTATCTTAAAGACAACCACATGATTTCCAAAATAGATTAAAGAAAACATCACCCAAATCCATGGCTTACAAAAAGGTAGGAATCCTACCGAATACCGACCCGCGTCCTTTTACGTTTTCCGTTCGATAAACCCGGTCGCCAATCGCGCACCACCTGCGATGTCCAGTACCTTATTAAATTACCAAATCAATCCAAGTTTTAATCATTTCCAAGCCCATAAATCATAACTTAGTGGGTTTCTTCATTTTAGCCCATATTTACCATTTTTGCCACTGCCCTTCACATAAACAATTTTTCATTAATTCATGCCTACTTAAGCCCAAAATTTAATCCACAACTTAGGTCCTTAACTTAGGTCCATTATTGACTTACCAAAACATTAAAATTTGTCATGTAATTAATCTAACCATTACTCATTTAAACCCCATATTTAATCACATATATACCCATTGACCTTAAACCCAAATTGATTTACAATTTGGGGCATGGGTTCGGCCATACACCATGGCCGAACCCATGATGTTCCTTTCTCCATTTTTTCTTCTTGGGTCCATTGTTACATTTTAGATCCACCAATAATCCTTCCTTGATGGTTTTAAATCATGCATCTAAACCATATTCTTAACCCCATTTGAATCATTACACTTGTTCATTTAAAAACCCTAAATTCATCAACACATTATCCTTTAAACCCACCATTTAATCATCATTTCATCACCATAGGGTTCGGCCATATACCATGGCCGAACCCATGGTTCAAGGCTCATTCCCTCCATGCATTTCAAAACCATAAAACTCCATTGCATTTTTATCATAAACTCATTTTAAAACCTTACTCCCATGCATTCATTAAAACCCTAAATTCCATTAGCTACCTTCATTATCTTCTGTTCATCAAAACCTTAACCAATTTCATCAAACCCTAATTACCCACCATGGGGTTCAAGGTTCACTTCATCCATGCCTTTCAAGGCCATACACCTCTTTGCATTTTCATCATAACACCATTTTAAAACTTTCCCACATTCATTCATTTACTAAAATTGATTAGTTAAAAATCCTCATTGCCTTCCATTTTTCAAACCCTAATAAATCATACATTACTTACCATGGGGTTCGGCCATGCTACATGGCCGAACCCTATGGCTCTCAACTCCAAAAAAAAATGCATATACCTCTATGTTTGATCACATTAAACACATAATATCCTTAATCCCTTTTATTTTTCCTTAACCCTAATTTTTTTTCCATTAGGGTTTTACCCACTTTCCATTCCTTCCATTTGATGGATTTAAAATCCATAGCATAAATTTACTTGACTACCAATAAATTCACAAAATAAATCCCAAATCTTAACCCTAAAATTCAAAATTTCCTTGTTTAAGAAATACTTACAATCCGTCGTCTCCTCCGATCTCCGTCGCTCCCGTCGGTCTCCGTAGCCTCCTCTCTCCTTCCTCTTGATCTTTGATAGGTCAAGATTCTTGATCAATGGTGGCAATCCCCAACCCTAGGATCGGCCATGTTAGGGTTTGTGTGAGAGAGGGAGAGGGAAAAAAAAACCATGAGAGGGAAGATGTTAACCCTCACCTTAGAGTGATTTCCCTCCAATTTCTACTTTTTTCTTCTCTCCTTCTCTTCTCTTTTCCTTAGCTCTCTTTCTCTCCTTCACTTGGATGTAGGGGACGACCATGGAGAATGAAAAATGGAGAGTGCACAAATGAAGAGAGGATAAGAAATGAGAAAAGAATCAAGGCTTCTCCCCATTTTTTCTTTACATTAATGATCTCACCCACCCTAAGATATTTTTTAGATATTTAATTTGCTTTATGGTGGTGGTTATCTAAACCACCACCAAGCCCCAACGTATTTTATTTTGGGTTTGGGATGAGGTGATTTGGTTTTCACCCTTTGACCCCACTTTGACCACCTCATTTGTATAATTTTTAATCATTTTATATTTAGATATTTTAGTTACTTTAATTCCCATTTACTTAAGCCATCATCTTTATAAATCCACCCATGGTTGACCAAATCAACCATGGTGGCCGGCCCCACCAATTATTGGCCCACACACCACCTCACTTGATGAGGTGGAGGTGGGTCCCACTTGGCCACATCAACTTGATTTAATTTTTAACTTAACTTAGGTGATTTAATTTCATTGAATACCCTCTAAATGGATCACCATTGGGCCCATGGCCCAATTACATTTCCATCTAGTCCATTTACCTTAGAGCTTAACTACTTTGACCCATCGGGTCCCAAATGGGGATGTGACCCAATTTGACCATTCTTGACCCATTTAACCCTCATTGCCCCTTTAAATGAATTTAAATCAACTCCATAGTCCATTGGGCCATACTTGGGCCTTTGACCAAATTTTTGGCCCATTTACTCTTTACTTCACCAATTTTCCAATTTCCATCACTAAAATAACTTATATCCACATTTTTTATTAATTTAAAAGTTTCGGGCCCTTACAGGCCGAACCCTATGGTTCATCCTTTCCATTAACACAACACATTTGTCCATTAATTTTTCTTCCATGGGGTTCGGCCATGCACTATGGCCGAACCCTATGGTTCGATATTTCCACTTTTAAATCCAATCACCATGATCATAACCTTTGATGGGATTCTCCTATATACCATTTAAGGTTTGGCCATGTAATGGACGGACCATGTTTCATTACTTATTAAAAATCTATCAAAATACCTACCGTTTCCGCGACTCCTCCGATTTTCCTTCTCTACGACTTGTTCTTCCGATCCTTTCCTTAGCCATTTCCTCCTTCCTTCTTACTTCTTTGGCCGAGAGTGAAACTTGAGAGGGAGGGAGAGTTCGGCCTTGTGTGAGAATGATAGAACTTTGAGATGAAACTCTATGTCTTTGGTCTTGAGGAGTGATCGGCCAAGAGAGGGTTTGAGGGAGAGAAACAGCCAAGAGGGAGAGGGAGAGGGAGAGAGTGAGATGACTATCAAAATTGTTTTGTTCCAATGATGTGGCGGCCAAGGATGATGGCTTTGGTAAAGCCCTTCATGTAACTCCCATTTTCCTTAACCTCTCTCCTTAATGCTCCAACGTGTGCCTTTGTTTGAATTTGAAATGTGTAACCGTCCACCTCCATTAACTCTCCATGTGGGAGTTTCATCCATGAGATGAAACTCCAAGGCTCCAACATGGGCCTTTGTTTGAATTTGAAATATGTAACCGCCCACCTCCATTATCTCTCCATGTGGGAGTTTCACCCATGAGATGAAACTCCAAGGCTCCAACGTGTGCCTTTGTTTGAATTTCAAATGTGTAACCGTCCACCTCCATTATCTCTCCATGTGGGAGTATCATCCATGAGGTGAAACTCTCATTCCAACTCACCTAACTCATATAATTTAATTCAAATCAACTCAACTCACTTAATTCATCACTTTAAGATCAACTCACTCACTTGATTGCATTCCCATTTTAATTCAGCCCCATTTAATTAGGCTTCAACTCACTTGGTGGTCAACCAAGTCAAACACGACCCATTGGGTCCCAATTGGCCATTTTGACCCAAATAACAACCTTGACTCAATTAAATGCACCTTACCCATTTATTTTAAATTGAAACTTATACCATAACCTTTGGGTCTTAATTGGGCCATTGACTTAATACCTTACTCATCTAAGGTTCAAATCCTTTAATTCACAATTAAAATTGGAAATTCCGTAAATATTGATAACCTAAAAAATCCGAGGTGTTACAATACAACCCTCTTTTTAAAATTTTCGTCCCGAAAAACGAACGAAGTAGGGTTCCAAAATAAATTACATAAATAGCTCAGGGTGAGCTGATCTCATTTCCGACTCGAGTTCCCAAGTGGCTTCCTCAATACCGTGTTGATCCCATACCACATTGACGAACTGAATCGCGCTGTTTCGTAATACCCTTTGCTCTGTTTCCACCACTCTGACAGGCTTCTCGATGTATGTCACGTCTCTTTGCACCTCTATATCTTGTATGTTTAGTAGATGTGAAGGATCGGGATTGTACTTCCTCAACATCGATATATGAAACACATCACGCAAAGACGCCAATTGTGAAGGAAGTGTTAATTGATATGCTACCTCCCCCATCTTCCTTATGATTGAAATCCCACATATCTAGGCGACAGTTTCCCCTTCTTTCCAAATCTCACGTGTCCCTTTCGTGGTGAGACTTTCAAGAACATCATGTCCCCCACTTCAAATTCAAGGAACCTCCTCCTCTTGTCAGCATAGCTCTTCTGACAACTCTGCGCAGCCAATAGATGCTGCTGTATCAACTGTATCTGTGTTGTAGTCTCTGCGACTAACTCAGGTCCAATCAGTGCAGGCTCACCGGCCTCTGTCCAGCACACGGCTGATCTACATGGTCTACCATATAAAGCCTCAAATGGAGCCATCTGGAGGCTTGCCTGGTAATTGTTGTTGTATGAGAATTCTACCAACGGCAAGTGATCCTCCCATCCTATAATGGCCCGGAATTTGTAAATAAATATATATGTGGTTATTATTTATTTAAAATGGTGGAAATTGGAAATTTTATGGAATAAATGGTGAATGGATCAAAATATGGACAAAGGCCCAAGTATGGCCCAATGGACCATGGATTGGATTTAAAATCATTTAAATGGTCAATGATGGTCAATGGGGACAAGGATGGTCAAATTGGGCCCAATAACCATTTGGGACCCAATGGGTCAAGATAATGTAAGCTCTAAGGTAAATGGGTAAGGGTGAATTTAATTGGGCCATGGGCCCAATGGTGATCCAATAAGTGGGAATGAATTGAATGGGTTTAAATCACCTAAGTTAATTTGAATTAGATCAAGGTGATGTGGTCGATTGGGACCCACCTCCACCTCACCAAGTGAGGTGGCATGTGGACCAAGGATTGGTGGGGCCGGCCACCATGGTTGAATTGGTCAACCATGGGTGGATGTGTGAAGGTAATTTAAGTAATGGAATTAAGTTAAAGTGGGAATTAATTAAATTAACCTAATGATCCAATTAATTAATCAATTAAGCTAATAAAAAGGGTGGTCAAATGGTCAAATGAATGACCCAAACCATTCCACCTTATCACTAAAGCTCAAACACGTTGGATTTGGGTGGTGGTTATCCCAACCACCACCATAAAGCAAGATAAAAATCTTATGTGGGTTGGTGGGAGAAATTAATGGTAAAGTGTATCTTAACCAATCAAAAGGAGATGACTTCATCTCATCTCTCAAATTCCATCCTCATTTTACTCACTTAATCTCTTTCGCTCTCAAAACCGTCCTACACCTAAGGAGAAGAAAGAAGAAGAGAAACCATGGAGGAAAGAAGAAAAAAAAGCTAAAAAGAGAAGAAAAAATTCAAAGCCAAGGCCCACCACTCCAAGATCAAAGGTTGGGATCTTCTTTCTCACCATCTCCTCCTCTCCCTCTCTCAAGCACACCCCATCTTGGCCGACCCAAGCTATGGTGTTTTCACCATGGATCAAGCATCTTAGCCGATCAAACAAGGAGAGGAAGAAGAAAAGAGGCCAAGGAAGCCGATGGGAGTGACAAAAGTCGGAGGAGGCGTCGGATTGTAAGTAATTCCTAAACAAGAGATTTGGATTTTTAGGGTTTAAGTTTTGGGATCCATTCTTGTTAAATTTGATGGTGGCCAAATAATCATAGGCCTTGGATCTCAAATCCATCAAATGGAAGGATAGAAAAGTGGATAAATTAGGTTAAGGAAAAATAAATACATTAAGGACATTATGTAATGAAATTTATTTAAGCATGAAATGTGTGTGATTTTTGGAAGGAATTATGGTGAGTAATTAAGTAAGCTTAAATGGGGTTTTTAAGATCAAAACCATGGAAGGGGGATTTATGATTTTAAGATGTTAATGAATAAATGTTAGTGAAGTTAAAGAGTTTTAATGAGGAAAAAGAATGGCGGATGATTTAGGGTTTGTAAGTGTTTATTGATTAAATGTGGTAGTTCTTTTTAAAGGGATCTTGAATGAAAATCATGGAAAGATGGTTTATATATATTTTTTTTAAGGTGCTAATGATTAAATATGGTGATTTGTAAAGGGTTGTTAAATGAAGAAATTCATGGAAGGAATGATTAGGATTATTAGGGTTTCTAGTGATTAAATGTAGGAAATTTTTAAATGGGCTTAAATGAAGAAATGCATGGGAGGTGTGAATGGTGTTGGTAGCCTTAAAAGGCATGGGGAAACTTTGATGAATTAAGTGTTTTAGAAACCATGAAAAGAATGGGAAGTATGGCATGACTAAATGAGTCATTAATGGACTCAAGAAAATGTACCAAAATGATGGATCATGAACCATGGTGAATGGCTGAACCCTATGGTGATGAAATGGTAGGTGTTTAGGTGATTTATGAGGGTTTTAAAGAATGGAAGTTATGGAGGATAATTTGTGATTTTTAGGGTTATGTGGTTGTAAATTTGAAGGGTGTAAAAATAGGGAGGAATGGTTGAGAATGGGATAGTTTAAAATGGATTTCTAAGTGTGGGAAATAATGTTCTAAAAATAAAACCATGGAGAGATTTTAGGGATGGAATGTTTTTAAATCCTATGGTAATGTAATGGTGGTTTTTAAATGGGTTTAAAAGGATAGAAAATGTGGAGTAAGGTGTTAATGTATTGGAGGCTTAAAGAGGGTCAAGTGTTTGTAAGTTTTAAAGGGATGTTAGTGAAGAAAAGCATGGAAGGTGGTTAAGTGATTTCAATGGGGAAGGTTGGTAATGTTGATGAACTCAAAGTGATAAACATAATGTTGATCAAAGGGGTTAATGATTTTGAAGGTTTTGAATGAAAGAATAATGGTAATTTTAAAAGGGGTTTTTAAATGAGGGAATCCATGGATGAAGGTAAATGTTTTTTTTTTTATGGTCTTAAATGTCACCAATGAATGATGAACCCATGACCCATTGGTGGGTAAACTTATGGATTAAATTTGGTATTATGTATGTGAGAAATGATTGAGGGTTAGAGTATTTAAATGGCTGATTTTCTAGTATTGTTATGTTATGGTTAATGAGACATCAATGGACCCATTTTGTGAACCAATTAAGGACTAATATTAAGGTGTATGCATATGGATTAATTAATGGGGATTAGATTAAGTAAATGGCTATTTTTAATAATTTTTATGTCATGATTGATGGGTCATGAATGGATCCAAGTCTATGATCAATTATGGACTTAATTAGGCATGGATGAATGAGTGATTAACCATGGAGAAGAGGTAGTGGCAAAACCGTAATTAATGGCCAAAATGAAGAACCCCATGGGAGATGACCATGGACTTAGGGGCTCTAAGTAACAAACTTATGTAAGGTTAAATAAAGCCTAAGGGGCTGATTTTTAGACTTATGTGATTAAAATAGTTGATAGATTAAATGGGACCCACAAAACCTAGTTAGTGAGGTTCGGCCATGGTGTATGGCCGAACCCCACTAAGGTATGATTAATGGACTTAAAAGGTTAAAAACATAGACTAATTGATATGTATAATAAGGTACCGGACATCGCAAGCGGTGCGTGATCGGCGACCGGATTATCGGACGGAAGCGAGAAAAGGACGCTAGTCGATATTCGGTAGGATCCCTACCTTTTTGTAAGCGATGGATTGAGTGATGGTTTCTTTGAATTATTTTGGAAATTATATGGTTTGTTTTAAGATGGGTTTTGGATTAAGTATTATGTGATATTTTCCTTTAATTTATTTTGGAAATTGGTTGTTTTTAAGATGGGTTTTGGATTTAGTATTATGTGATGGGTTTCCTTTGATTTATTTTGATAATCTTGGGATTGTTTTAAGATGGGTTTTATGACTATGAGTTACATATATTACATGGTATATGGCATCTGCATCTCATGCATGACATGGGAGGGATATGGTAGGGGAAGGATGAAATGAAACCGGAGTCCATGCTCCGTCGGGGTGACCGAGAAGCAGCCATGGGGATAACCTGATAGGCTATAACCGGAGACCATGCTCCGTCGGGGCGACCGAGAACCAAACATGGGGATATCTTGATGTGATTCATCCATCAAGGGGGTACCATAAGGTACAACCGGAATTCATGTTCCGTCGGGCAACCGAGAAATAAGCATGGGAACACCTTGACGAGGCCTTGCCGTCAAGGGGGATACAGTGTGATTAGTTATATCTTGACGAGGTTTTTCCGTCAAGGGGGATATGGCATCATGATAGTAAGGATGATGGGTGGGATACATAACATAAGACACCCATGGCGTGGCATTCACTTTCTAGTTTTCATTATATGATTATCTGTGTGCTTGTTATCACTAATCCATGTGTTAGCCCTACTCGGAGTCCTACTGGGCACGTGGTCTAACGCCCTACTTCTACCCTAGCTGATGACGCAGGAAATGCCGGAGCAGAAGGACGAGACGGGAGCCAAGCTTAGGAGCTTGGGGAGGCGGACTATTTACTTTATTTAAGTTTATTTTGGGAAATTTATATTTGAATAGTTTAGGTTGTCGGAAATGTAATAATTTAGATTGCTTACTATATTTTGGTTTTTATTTTTGGACGTGGAGACGTTGTGATATTTTGGTAATATTATGAATGTTATTTTCCCTGCTATCTAAAAATTGGTAAGATAGTCTTTATTATAATTTTCCGCACTCAGTGTAATATTCCTTGAGCTTACGTCTACGTGTGAACTGTTCTTCATGGACTTCGTTCCACGCACACGTAGGGTTGGCCAGTTAAGGGTCGGGCTTTAGAGACTCGGACTTAACTCACGTCGTGACGTCCGAGCCTTTTGTCACTATTCATTAAAAAAAAAATAGACTCTGATTTCGGTGAAAAGGGGCGGGCGTTACAGTTGGTATCAAATCGAAATCGAAAGAATGAATCTCTCGAAGTAAGATTAAGACGGTTGCATGTCTCACTGGCATCTAAGAATCCCAACTGATAAGGGTTTGAGTAACCTGGTGGCTTCTGATGTTCCGTCTTAACCTGCTGACAAGTTAAGCAATGAGCCACAAATTCTGCCACATCTCTTTTGAGTCCGTACCACCAGTAATGTCTCCTCAGGTTGTGATACATCTTGGTGCTGCCCGGATGAATCGAGAGCTTGGTTTGGTGTGCCTCAATCAACAACTCTCTTCTGCAGTTTTTAGGCACATATATCCTACCACGGAATACAAGACCCTGCCCTGGTCGTAATTCCCATTCCGGTATGACTTCACCAGTAGACATCATGGCCCATATCTCCTCCACTTCCGGGTCTATCCGCTGTTCCTGTTCAATCTTGGTAACCATGTTGGACCATATAATCAAATTGTACATACTCCCATGGTTATTGATATATAAATTGAACTATCGTGTGGTATTCAGCATCTCCCATTCTGTCTGATCAAACATGCCACTGATGCATGTGATATGTGGTTGAGGGCATCTGCCACCTTGTTCGCCTTGCCAAGGTGATAATGAAGCGCGAACTCATAATCATGCAGATATTCCATCCACCTGCGCTGCCTCAGATTGAGCTCTTTCTGATCAAACAAGTACTTCAAGCTCTTATGATCTGAAAACACTTCAAACTTCTCACCATATAGATAGTGTCTCCAACTTTTGAGAGCGAAGACCACTGCAGCTAGTTCAAGATCGTGCATGGGATAGAGGCGTTCATGTATTTTCAATTGTCTTGAACCGTATGCCACCACACGATGACTTTGACTGAGAGCACAACCCAGCCCCTCTCCTGAAGCATCGCAATGTACCTCATAATCCTTGCCTCTTTCCGGCAAAATTAAGATAGGAGCAGTTGTAAGTCTCTCCTTCAGCTCCTCAAATCTCCGATTGCACAGTTCTGACCACTCATATTTGACTCTTTTCTGAGTGAGTCGAGTCAATGGAGATGCAATTTTGGAGAATTCCATGATAAACTTCCGATAATAACCAACCAATCCAAGAAAGCTTCGGATCTCAGTCACATTTTTCGGTGCTTTCCATTCTTGCACTGCCGCCACCTTACCCTGGTCCACGGCTATACCTTCTGTTGATATAACATGCCCCAAAAAGTTGACCTTAGATAGCCAAAATTCACACTTGCTTGCATTGGCATATAATTTGTTCTTCCTCAAAGTGTCTAGAACTATCCTCAGGTGCTCAACATGTTCTTCCTTACTTTTGGAATAGATCAGGATGTCATCGATAAATACAATGACAAACTGGTCCAAGTGAGGACGGAAAATCCTGTTCATCAAATCCATGAACACAGCCGGTGCATTGGTGAGTTCAAACGGCATGACTACAAACTCATATAGTCCATACCGCATTCTGAAGGCTGTCTTCTCTATGTCTTCCTCCTTAACCCGGATTTGGTGTTATCCGGACATCAAATCAATCTTAGAGAAGTGGCTGGAACCTCTAAGTTGATCAAATAGATCATCGATCTTGGGTAGAGGATACTTGTTTCTAACTGTCAGCTGGTTTAGTTTTCTGTAATCCACACACATACGGAGTGCACCATCATTCTTCTTCACAAACAATACCGGAGCTCACCAAGATGATGTGTTGTACCGGATGCAACCCAATCTGAGCAATTCATTAATCTTCTTCTTTAGCTCGGACATCTTTGCTGGTGCCATCCGGTAGTGTGGTAATGACACTGGTGAAGTGCCATGGTATAGCTTGATTTCAAAATTAATCTCCCTCATGGGAGGCAAGCTAGGGAGTTCTTTTGGGAGTACATCTGCATAGTCCTTTACTATCGCTGGAAGTTCAGCCACTAGTGCCTTGTTGATTCTGATACTGTTCAATACCAGGTGGTTTAACCCTTCATGCAGTCTGCTTTGTTTGTCAGTATGCACCACATACTGTTTTCCCTCGGGTGACCAAAATGTCACCCTGCGGCGATAGCAATCAATGTTGGCCTGAAAGCTAGCCATCCAGTCCATGCCGAAGATAATATCGTACTGAGTCATATCGAGTACCAAATAATTGCACTCAAATCTGATTCCAGCGAGTTCAGTATTCACTGTTGTGCATATAAGCCCCAATGACGTGTCTCCGACTGGGGATACAATGGTGAGTGATGTGGACAGTTTTTGTACCAATGTTCCAGTGGCAGTTATAAATGCAGCAGATATGAATGAGTGGGATGCTCGAGAATCAAATAAAGCAAAGGTGTAAGAGCTACTGACTATAACCATACCTTGAATCACAGAGTGATCCACTACTGCTGGAGGAGCTAGAGTAAACAACCGTCCAGATCCAGTAGGATTAGGCGTCCATCCCGTCTGATTATATATCCTGCCTCCTCGTGAATTAGTTGGCCTAGCTAGTGGGCGAAATGAACCACTAGAATAAGAGGGTCTGCTGAGCTGAGCAGCGGGCATTCCTTTTTGAAGTGACGCGGCTGGTCACAATGAAAACAGTTGTTAACCCCTCGGGGAACCTGAGTGACTGATGGTGATGGGGAGGGATGATTGGGACGAAAGCCCCCTGTTTACCCAGTGGATGGTGAGGGTCTGCTAAAGTTCGGTCGGAACTTCTTGTTGGGCTGAAATGTACCCCTCCCACTCTGACCTCGGCGGTTGTCAAAACACACTAACTCAGCCATCTCTTCCTCTGCTATAGTGGCCCTGCTGACCACCTCTGCCAATGTAGCTGCCTTGAATATGGTTACTTTGGCCCTTATGCTTGGCCGTAGGCCCCTCTCAAACTTGCGTGCCCTTCGATACTCTGTATCCACCATATAGAATGCATAACAAGACAAACTGAGAAACGCCTGGTGGTACTCTGCCACCGTCATGGTACCTTGTACCAAAGATAGAAAAGCTTGGGTTTGGAGCTCCTTCTCCTCCTCGGGAAAATAATGATCCAAGAAGGTAGCTGAGAACTGATCCCAAGTCATTGTAGTCCTCTCTCCTCTGGAAGGAGTGCTCACTGCTTCTCCACCACCTCCCACCATTTACCGGTATCATCAACCAGTTGTGAAGTGGCCAATAAAATCTTGTCAGCATGACTCGAAATATTGAGTAGGCTCAAAATCTGAGTGATCTTCTTCAGCCAATTTTCTGCTCCGACAGCCCCTTCTTTCCTTTTGAAGTAAGGAGGCGTTGTTGTTGGAAATCCCTGACCATGCTCCTGTCATTGGTCTCGCTAATGGTTCCATTTCCATTCAGGTGCTGTTGAAGAACCAAAGTGACCACCGCTTCAACCAAGTTTTGTAGTTTGGGTGGTACCACTGGTATATTCGCATTATTTTCTTGTTCCTCCTTATTTTGGGGTTGTTCTACCTCCTCTTCATCTCCATTTGGGTTTTGTCGGGTCCTTCTCTTGGTCCTTCTCTTTGGAGGCATTTTTTTCCTGAGCCATTGAAAAATATCATGACTTAGTTTTCATCGTAAAGTTTGTATTTTCCTACTTTTGGGGAAATTTCAAAATAAGCACTTTGGTTTTTCTTTGTTTTTGGGGGAATTTCTAAGTATCTAATATTCGTTTTCTCAATTTGGGGATATCGGGGAAATATATCCTATTTTGCTATATTTGATAAATCCAATTATTTTGACTGTACTTCCTTTGCTATCATTCATTGTTGTTCTCAGTTTGAATGTTCAGTTTGAGTCTAACGAAGTAAATTAATCCGGCCCCCATGCAGCGGACTCTGAAGAGTCGGTCAATTGGGATTCTTATCTGTCAGTGAGACATGAAACCGTCTTAATCTTACTTCGGAAGATTCAACTTTTCCGTTTCGTTCTGATACCAAATGTAACACCCCGCCCTTTTTTACTCGCTTTCCGAAAATCAGAGTCTATTTTTTTTTTTAAATAAACAAAGAGTGATAGAGAGCGGGACGTCACGACGCGAGCTAAATCTGAATTTTAAAGTCCGACCCTTAACTGGCCAACCCTATGTGTGCAGGGACTAAGTCCATGAATACGGTTCACACATAAAATATATACATGCGGATTAAATCATAAACTGCGGATTATAATAGAACCTAAATCTAGTCCATTTTTAGATAGCAAATTACTACAAGTCTTTTACCATAATTAAGCTTAACTTAAATAACCAAAGTAACCATTCACAAACCATAGCAAATATCTAAATTATTACATGCCGATTGTTAGCTACTCAAATTACAAGTCCATGAGTAACTAAAATAAAATAACATTAAACATATCCAAGATCCTATGCTTGGCTCCGTTCACGATCATCATTTCCTTCATTTCTTGTTTCATTCACTAGGGTAGAAGTAGGGCGTTAGAACAACGCGCCCAGTAGGTATTCCATTTAGGGTCTACACATGGTTAGTACAAATCATATATAATAACATAATGTCAAAACAATATAAAACAATGCCATGTCATGATGTCAAATGCAATGAGGCCCACCCATCACAAATACATATATCCTCTTGATGGGATTCTCATCATCAAGGTATCCCCACAGTGGTCTTATGGACGCCCAGTCGGAGTGTGGCCTCCGGATTCTTTTTTATGGACAATGCTCAACAATGTCTTCCTACGAATGCCTTACGGACGCCCCGACGGAGCATAGCCTCCGGTTACAAACATCCCTCCCATGCCATGCGTGAGATGTATATGTCCATATGCTACTTTTTGGAATACTTATAGCATTAAAACCACATATTTGAAATATAACATTTTAACAACATAACTTCATCAAAATAAGATTAAAACCGTCATACACAAACACGTGGTTTCAAAGAGGTAGAATCCTACCAATGACCACTAAAGTGACCTTGCTTTATAATCCAGCAACCGCTCACGATTGTGCACTGTAACACCCCGATTTTTCAAAGATATGAATATTTACAAAAATGCCATTGGAATGGTAAATTTGAAGGTTATGATTGTAGATGAGAAAATGGTGGGGCCTATTGTTCAAATTAAGACCCAATGTGCATATTATAATGGCCCGGAATTTGTAAATCAATGAATATGTGAATATTATTTATTTTAATGATGAAAATTGGAAATTGGATGGAATAGATGGTGAATGGATAAAAAATATGGACAAAGGCCCAACTAGGGTCCAATGGACTATGGATTGGATTTAAGTTTACTTAAAGGGTCAAAGATGGTCAAATTGGGCCCAATACTCATTTGGGACCCAATGGATCAAGGTGATGTAAGCCCTAAGGTAAATGGGTAAGATGAAAATGTAATTGGGCCATGGGCCCAATGGTGATCCAATTAGAATGAATTGAATGGGTCTAAATCACCTAAGTTAATTTGAAGTTGACCAAGGTGATATGGTCCAATGGGACCCACCTCCACCTCATCAAGTGAGGTGGCATGTGGGCCAAGGATTGGTGGGGCCGGCCACCATGTTTGAATTGGTCAACCATGGGTGGATGCATAAAGGAGTTTAAGCAAATGAATTAAGTTAAATGAGAATTAATTAACCTAATGAGCTAATTAATTAATTAATTAAACTAAACACATGAGGTGGTCAAATGGTCAAAGGAGAGACCAAAAGCCATCTATCTTAACACCCAAAAAACGTTGGGTGGTGGTTATCCCAACCACCACCATAAAGCATAAAAAAGATCTTAGGTGGTTGGTGGGAATTAAATGCTAAAGTGTAGCTTAAGATAAACCTTATTTCTTTTCCCATCTCTTATCCTCTCTTCATTTTACTCTCCCCATTTTTCATTCTACCATTGCCATCCCACACCCAAGGTGAAGAAAAGAAAGAAAGCTAAGGAGAAAAGAAGAGAAGGAGAGAAGAAAGAAGTGGAATTTTTAGTCCATTACTCTAAGATCAAGGTCTATTGTCTTCCCTCTCATCATCTTCCCCTCTCCCTCTCTCAAGCAAACCCTACCTTGGGCGATCCTAAGTTTGGAAGGTTTCACCATTGATCAAGCATCTTGGCCGACCAAAGATCAAGAGGAAGGAGAAAGGAGGCTAAGGAAGCCGATGGGAGTGGCGAAAGTCGGAGGAGACGACGGATTGTAAGTATTTCCTAAACAAGAGATTTGGATTTTTAGGGTTTGAAATTTGGGATTCATTTTTGTAAATTTGATGGTGGCCAAATGATTATAGGCCTTGGATCTCAAATCCATCAAATTGAAGGATGGAAAGTGGACAAAAACCCTAATGGGTAAATTAGGTTTAGTTTAAGGAAAAATAAATGGATTAAGGAATGTAATGTAATTAAGTTATTAAGCATGGAATTATGTGGAATTGGAAGGAAATTGTGAGCCATAGGGTTCGGCCATGTAGTATGGCCGAACCCCATGGTGGGTGATTAGGTAATGTGTGATTTTCTTAGGGTTTTAAGGAATGGAGGACATTGTGTAATTTAATTAATTAAGAATGGAAGCATGGAGAATGGTTTAGAATTTTAAGTGCTTAATGATTAAATGTTGCAAATTTTAAAAGAATTATGAGGGAGTTTATGAATGATGTGAATGATTTGGTGGCCTTAAAAAGGCATGAATGGATAATGAACCCTATGGGGATCTAATGGTGGATTAATGATTATGAATTATGGAAAAATAAATGGGAAATGTGGGTGGTGTTGATGGACCAAAAGGGACCCAATGTTATTAGTTGTAATGGGAATATGGCTAAGTTTATGGACTTGAATGTGATTAAGAATGATGATTTAAATGTATAAATTAAACCCTTCATGGAAGGGCTTGTAATGGGTGCAAATGTGTAATTAGGCCAAAGGAAAAAATGGGATAAAGACACCCATTTGTGGATTAAATTTGGTGTTATGTATGGGAGAAATGAATGAGGCTTAGAGTATTTAAATACCTATTTTTTCTAGTGTAGTTATGTTATGGGTATTAATACATCAATGGACCCATTTTGTGAACCAATTAAGGCCTAAGATTAATGTGTATTTGTATGTTAGGTTAATGGAGTTTAAGTAAATTAAATGGCTAATTCTAATGGTCATGTGACATGGTGGAGTGGGTCATTAATGGATCCAAATCTATGAATCAAGTATGGACTTAACTATGCATGAATGAATGAGTGATTAGCCATGGAGGAAAGGGTAGTGGCAAAACCGTAAATAATGACTAAAATGAAGAACTCCATGGGCGATGATCATGGGTGTAGGGATTCTAAGTAGTAGCATTATGTAGGGTTAAATAAAGCCTAGGAGGCTAATTTTAGACTCATGTACTTAAAATATATAATGGATTAAATAGGACCCGCAAAACCTAAATAGTGACCGATTTTCAAATGGACTTAGAAATAGTTAAAATATGGACTGATTATGTGTATGTAATAAGGTATTAGATATCGCGAGCGGTACGCGTGTCGGTAGTTGGATTGTCGGACGAAACCGTAGAAGGACGCGAGTCGGTATTCGGTAGGATTCTTACCTATTTGTAAGCCATGGATTAGGTGCTATGTGAATGGTTTATTGGTTTATTTTTTTGTAATTATATGATTGGTTATATGATGGTTTAAGAAATTATGATTTATATGTACTTATGGCATATGGCTAACCTATGAGTTATATGTTGGTGATATGAATAATATATAAAGGCTATGACCCGAATTTATTACATAGCATAATGCATTACATCTCATGCATGGCATGGGCGGGAAAATAAAGGAACCGGAGTCCATGCTCCGTCGGACCGACCGAGAACAGGCATGGGGATAGCCTGATAGGCTATAACCGGAGTCCATGCTCCGTCCGGGCGACTGAGAACAGGCATGGGGATAGCCTAATAGGCCATAACTGGAGTCCATGCTCCGTCGGGGCGACCGAGAACAGGCATGGGGATACCTTGAGGAGGTCTTGCCGTCAAGGGGGATATGACATCAGGATGGCAAGGATGATGGGTGGGATTCATAGCACAGACACCCATGGCATGGCATTCACTTGATAATTTCATTATATGGTGGTTTACTAGTTTTCACTATATTGTTATCGGTATGCATGTTATCACTAACCCATGTGCTAGCCCTACTCGGAGTCCTACTGGGCGCGTGGTCTAACGCCCTACTTCTACCCTAGATGATGACGCAGGAAATGCCGGAGCAGAGGGACGAGACGGGAGCCAAGCTTAGGAGCTTGGGGAGTCGGACTCTTTCCGTTATTTAAGTTTATTTTAAGAGATGTATATTTGAATAGTTAGCTTGTTGGATTGTATAAAATAGCTAACTTGCTATATTCTGGTTTTATTTTGGATACGGTGATGTTGAGATGTATTGTTAGTTAAATGAATGTAACCTTCCCTGCTATCTAAAATTTGTAGGTTAGCCTCTATGATCGTTCCGTATTTAGTATAACATTCCGTAAGCTTGCTTATACGTGTGAACCGGTCATCGTGGACTTCATTCCACGCACACGTAGGGTTGGCCAGTTAAGGGCCGGGCTTTAGAAGCTCGGACTTAACTCGCGTCGTGACGTCCGCGCCCTTTGTCACTTTTAAAAAAAAATAGACACGGATTTTCGGCAAAAAAGGGGCGGGCATTACACATATTATAAGAATCAAATTAAATTAGATGGGTAATGTACATCTAATTGGGTCAAGATGGTTATTTGGGTCAAAGGACCCAATTGGGACCCAATGGGTCATGGTGAACTTATTTGACCATTGGGTAAGCTCAATTTTAATGGGGTTAATCTGAATTGGTTGGAAATCAAATGAAGGATAAATGGGTAGGCTTGATGCAAGTGTGTAAACCACATTCAAATGGCTAAACCACCCATAAATGGGTTATGGAGTCAATTGGGTCAATGAGCTAAATGGGGACCCAATGGGTCGAGTTGACCATGTTGACCATGGTTGACCGTGTGGACCCTCAAGTGAGCTCAAAGGGTGAGTCAAATCAGGTTGAGTTAGGGCTGAAGTGAGTTGGATTTGAATTAAGCAATGGAGTTGACTCAAGTGCATTAAATGAATGGTATTAAATGTGGTGAGTTGAGCTAATGAGTTGGATGAGTTAAGTTGGAAACCAAAGAGACCTTGAAATCCATTGAGTCAAATGAGGAGGTGAGGAGTTGTGTTGATACACATTGGGGTGGTATCCCATGTTGAGAGTTCAATGTTTGTGGGCTGATTTGGTGGGAGTACACAAACTACAACAAGATACAATGCATTGGGAGCTTGGAGGGTTTCCATCTCATGATGGAAACCCAAGATCCACACGTTGATGGCATGGAGTGTTTCCCATGCATAAGGTTTAATGAAATGAGATAAAATCTCATGGGGAATTTGGAGGGTTTCCATCTCATTATGGAAACCCAAAGCTCCAATGTTGGGAGTGCCAAGGGATGCCTTGGTTGGCATCAAATGACTCCTTGGTTAGATCAAGAATTAATGAGGGCAATTGAGAGGATTGTGGGGGCTGTTTTACAAAGGAGGTTCACTACCCTTTGGCTGAGTTTCACGTCAATGAAACCATAGAATTCATCTCTCTCCCCCTCTCTCTCAAAACCTATCTCTTGGCCGAATCATCCTTTGGTGTGTTCACCATTGATCAAATACATAATCAGCAAAAGGAGGGAGGCTAAGGAAGATAGCAAGCAAGGATCAAAGGCAAGAAGAGAGGCTTAGAGAATTGGTAAGTACTCCATGGAATTTTGTTTAATAAAGTTGGTTAAATGGAACATGATTTGGCCATGGTATGGCCGAATCTACCAAAGGTTTAAATTATGAATAATGATGTTTAAAAAAAATAGAAGACATGGACCATAGGGTTCAGCCACTTTGGATGGTCGAACCCCATGAAATAATTTGGCTATGTTGATGGTTTTGGTAAGTTAAAAAGCATGCAATATGATGGAGAGTTTCTAGATGTTTTAATTAGACATAAGATGCAAGTTAAAGGGTTTTAAATCATGGATTTGAATGTCATGATTTGGTCATGATATGGCCGAATTTATCAATGGTTTAAATTATGATGATGAGGTCTAAAAGGGATAGAAACTTGGATCATAGGGTTCGGCCTTTGGATGGCCGAACCCCATGGAAGCATTTGATAATTTTGTATGGTTTTTGAAAGATAAAAACCATACCAATGTATGTGAGTTTTTAAGTGTGTTATTTGGAATAAAAATTGATGTTGTTGATTGGCCATTGGATGGCTGAATCACATTAAGATTATGGTCAAAATGTTGAATATGAACCATACACAAAGGATGGAAGGATTGACTCAAGAAAACCATAGGGTCGGCCATGTTTATGGCCGAACCCCATGGGTCATTTATGGGTGTATAAAGATAAGAACATACTTGGAAAATATAAATGGATTTGTTGTATGTAAATGGATAGAAATAAAGAACCATAGGGTTCGGCCATATGTATGGCCGAACCCCATGGAATGATTTGGATGGACTTAAGTATTTGTGAAGCCATAAAGATGATCAAAGATTAAGGGCTAGTTAAGTATGAAGGATTGAAATGAGACCCAATTTGGATTGGTGAGGTTCGGCCAAGTAATATGGCCGAACCCCACTAAGGTGGATTTGTTTTGGATACTAGTGGTTAACAAGATTAATTATTGGTTAGCCTAGTGGCAAAACCGTAAATATAAGTTATAATGGAATGAAGGATTAAAGGACTTGAAAGAGGGGTCAAACCAAGGTGGTATGGTTCGGCCATGCTGTATGGCCGAACCCTACCAAGGTATATTATTTAAATGTAAGGTGTTTATATATGGATGGTATTGATCAAATGAAAAGGAAGATCAAATCCAAAGTGGGTGAGGTTCGGCCATGGGTATGGCCGAACCCCACAAGATGGTTTATGGGATCTAAACTTAATGAGAAATTAAAAAGATATGTTATTAACTTGCTGTTGTATAAACAAGGTAACGGGACTTGAACAGCGCGCGAGTCGTGAACGAGTGACACTTAAGAAAGAACGGACATTTAACAGAACTTTCTACAGGTTTCCTACCTACTTGTAACCACTTTTATAATTAGTTTTATCATGGTTTTTATGAGATATATTGTTATTGTTTTATGTTTCAAATTGGTTTTGAATGATAAGATATATATTTACAAATGACATGTATTCATTGACATCTCGTGCATGGCATGGGGTGATGATTATGGAAGCCGGAGCCCACACTCCGTTGATATGCCCGTGATATATCTGTGGGACCTCCTTAGGCGATGAGAGTCCTGCCAGGAGGAATAACTTAATGATAAGGTTCTATCCATAGGAAATGAGGAGTACTGTGGATTACCTTGTCATGAGAGTCCTATCCAGAGGAAATGAGGAGTACTCTGGATTACCTTGACGTGAGAATCCCGTCAAGTGATAGCTATGTATACTTGTGATGGGTGGGATTCATTACATTTGCATTTACATACATAGCATTGATTTCAGATGTTTTTAATGATCATATACTATGATATATGCATGTTATATACTAACCATGTGGTAGCCCTGATCGGAAAACCTACTGGGCGCGTTGATCTAACGCCCTAATTCTATCCGTAGAGGATAATGCAGGAAAAGGAAAGGGAAAGGCAAAGGCCGAGGATCGCGAGGGAAGCCAAGCATAAGCGTTTGGGTGTTGGATTGGATTTCTTAATTATTGTTATTTGGATAAACTTCATGGATATGTAATAATGGAGATAATTGCTATGGTTTGATTTAAGTTTGAATGAAGGTTTAGTTTTAAGAATTATGACTTGTACTTTGCTATCTGAGAATGGAGCAGTCTGAGGATTAATTATAATTCTGCATATTTGACTTATTCTGCATCAGTTTATATTATTCTGCAAGATTTACTTTGTTCCATGTGTGGATCAATTTTCATGGTCTTAGTCCATGCACACATGGGTGGCCAGTTAAGGATCGGACTTTGGAAGTCCAAACTTAGCTCGCGTCGTGGCGCCCCCGCTCTTGTTCACTCTATGTTTCTTTAAAAAGAAATTTTTAGACTCTGATTTTTGGAAGGTTTGAAAGGGGCGGGGCATTACATGCCCCGCTTGTGAGGTCCCGTTACCTTATCACACATCAATTAATCAAACCATGTTCTATTTGATTTCTATTAAGTCTAAGTCCATAAACACAACCTTGTGGGGTTCGGCCATACACTATGGCCGAACCTCACCCACTTGAATTTGTCCCTCTTTTAATTTAACCACTTACAAGTAACCATTTTTAAGACCTTAAGTCCACCAAATACAACTTTGTGGGGTTCGGCCATACACTATGGGTGAACCTCTCTTATTTGGTTTTAGTCCCTCCTTTGAGTTCTTTGATGTTTTAATGTAAGTCCAATCACACAATCCATTAATCTAACCATTCATACATTAACAATCTAACACACATAACAACCTAAGTCCATAAAATTCCTTAGTGGGGTTTGGCCATACAACATGGCCGAACCTCACTCCCTTGGTTTTGTGCTCATCTTTTCAATCCTTTGATCTTTAAGTTAGATACAAGATCATGCCCTTTGATTCATACATCTAATCACTTATACCATAATTGTTTATCATTGATAACCATTTAAGTCCACCAAACATTTCCCATGGGGTACTGCCATACACTATGGCCGAACCCATGGTCCATCATTTTCACCCTTAATTACATCCTCGCCATTGTTTTATCTATGGCTGTCCATTTCATTCATTTAAAACATGCTTAGGCTAATAATAACCCACTAACATGGTGCATGGGGTTCGGCCATACACCATGGCCGAACCCATGATCTTTCATTTTAGCCTATATTTACAATATTGCCATTATTTCCATCTCCTTATTTTAGGTCCAAAGTCATATGCTCATGACCAAATAACTCATCAACATGAACAAAACCCATAATCCAATCCTTTCATCTCCTAACATAATTATTCGTCTATCATGATTGGTCCATGAATGACCATCAAAATTGATTCATGGGGTTCGGCCATACACCATGGCCGAACCCTATGATGTCTACATTCCATCTTTAAATTCATGAACCAAGGTATCTATAATTAAATCCCTCAACATGACCTCGTTCAAATCCTTTACAATCATCAATACTTTTCCATGGAAAGATTATTAATAATCTTCCATGATCATCAAATACTCTTCCATGGGTTTGGCTATACAACATGGCCAAACCCTATGGTTCCTTATTTTCCTTTAAATTGTATCATACCCATATGGTTTGATCTTTTAGTGGTTCCCATTCATACATCCATCTAAAACCCTTTAACATCATAAGAATACATCTATGATTTCCATTTTTCCAATCTATTAAAAAAATATAACCCATGTCCTTCCATGGGGTTCGGCCATGGTGGTTCATCCTTTCCATTAAAACAACACATTCGTCCATTAATTTTTCTTCCATGGGGTACGGCCATGCACTATGGCCGAACCCTATGGTTCCATATTTCCTCTTTTAAATCCAATCACCATGATCATAACCTTTGATGGGATTCTTGTATATACCATTTAAGGTTTGGCCATGTAATGGCCGGACCATGTTTCATTACTTATTAAAAATCTATCAAAATACCTACCGGTTCGGCGACTCCTCCGGTTTTCCTTTGCTTCGACTTGTTCTTTCGATCCTTTCCTTCCTTAGCCTCTTTCTCCTTCCTTCTTATTTCTTTGGCTGAGAGTGAAACTTGAGAGGGAGGGAGAGTTCGGCCTTGTGTGAGAATGATAGAACTTTGAGATGAAACTCTATATCTTTGGTCTTAAGGAGTGATCGGCCAAGAGAGGGTTTGAGGGAGAGAAACAGCCAAAAGGGAGAGGGAGAGAGTGAGATGAATATCAAAATTGTTTTGTTCCAATGATGTGGTCGGCCAAGGATGATGGCTTTGGTGAAGCCCTTGATGTAACTCCCAATTTCCTTAACCTCTCTCCTTAATGCTCCAACATGTGCCTTTGTTTGAATTTAAAATGTGTAACCGTCCACCTCCATTAACTCTCCATGTGGGAGTTTCATCCATGAGATGAAACTCCAAGGCTCCAACGTGTGCCTTTGTTTGAATTTGAAATGTGTAACTGTCCACCTCCATTATCTCTCCATGTGGGAGTTTCATCCATGAGATGAAACTCCAAGGCTCCAACGTCTGCCTTTGTTTGAATTTGAAATGTGTAACTGTCCACCTCCATTATCTCTCCATGTGGGAGTTTCATCCATAAGATGAAACTCTCATTCCAACTCACCTAACTCATATAATTTAAGTCAAATCAACTCAACTCACTTAACTCATCACTTTAAGATCAACTCACTCACTTGATTGCATTCTCATTTTAATTCAGCCCCATTTAATTAGGCTTGAACTCCCTTGGTGGTCAACCAAGTCAATCACGACCCATTGGATCCCAATTGGCCATTTTGACTAAATAACAACCTTGACCCAATTAAATGCACCTTACCCATTTATTTTAAATTGAACCTTATACCATAACCGTTGGGTCTTAATTGGGCCATTGACCCAACACCTTACCCATCTAAGGTTCAAATCCATTTATTTACAATTAAAATGGCAAATTCCGTAAATATTGATAACCTAAAAAATCTGAGGTGTTACACTAGGAACTTGCATTTAGATTAGGTTCATGCCTTGTTTTGAATTAGAATATTGACCAAACCTTGTATTGTTTTATTTTAAAGGAGTTTTAATTGCACGCTTAAAAATCGCTAGAAATATGCATGCTAGGCTAAGGTGAGTGCCTAATCATTTTTTTTATTTTACTTTTTCATGCATTCATATAGATTTTTTTTTATACTTAGAGTGTTATTTGATTTGCTTAATCTAGTTAGTTTGCACATTTAATATGTTCAGGCATTTAGGATGTTAGTAATCATGCATTAGTGTAAATTTGATTTATTAATGCCTGCATATTTGCTTAAATGTGGTAAATTATGATTTCATTTCTCACAATATCTAGAAAAACAAGACAGTAAAATTGGTTCATGCATGTCCTTAATAAAATCAACTTAGGAACCATTAAGTAAGTCTTAGGGTTTCATGCCCATTAGGAACCTTTTCAATCTAAATCAATTTTTCTAACCGATGAATAGTTTTCCTTTAAGAATGGTGTCTAAGGATTAGTTTTGTCACCAAGGTGTAAATAGCCTAATGATAAGTGGGATATAAGTAGATTTTCAAGTCCTCCTCCACTTACCTGGCCATCTTAAGGTTAAACTCTCATCGGAGACTTGGATTGTTTGGAGAGAAAATTAGGAGCAAGGTCTAGTTTTTAGGATCCCAATAGAACCCAATAAAAATTTGATTGTTGTTGTGCAAATTTTAAATTTATAACTCGCAAGCACACAAACCATTAGATAGTATAGCAATTAAGTGCGAGGTCGAACCCATCGGAACTTAGGAAGATATGTACGTGAAAATTATACCATTGAATTATGTAATTTAAGAAATTTAGAAAATATGGAGAAAAATCATAATTTATCTAATCTATGAACTTTAGTTTTAATTTAGAAACATTATACATTTAAACATAGAATCTAACAATTTAACTAATTTTAATTAAGATGGTGGATTTAGTCTAAAAATATAAATAATCTTAACCCAACTTAGAACACAAAATTAAGATGCAATTAATTAATTTACCAATCTAGTTCCACAATTTTCAAGAATTTTGAATTTATAAAAGAAAACAAAAATAACATCTAAATTACCTATATTCATATTTACAATGGAACTAGTTCAAGTAAATCAATGAGGCATTATTTTCCATATTTTCAAAATAAAATAAAGGCCTAGAATATGGAGCTCACGTAAATTATCGGTCATGCCTCAAATTTTTCATTCATAGTTATTCTAAGAATTAAATCCATGGATTTCATTAAATTAAAAATCTCAAATTAAACCTTAGAATGATTAGAATTTAAATTTTTTTTCTCCAAATCTAAAATATTTCATCGCACTCTTAAAATAAGAGCCTTAGATTGAAGAAAGAAGTCTATTCAATCTAAATTTTCATCACATTTAATTTGAAACACTTAAAATAAATCCACACATAGACTTAATTAAAGAATAAAAATCAAATCAAATAATCACCATACATCAATTGAATAATTGGAAAACCATAGACTAAATATTTCATCACACCTCAATTTTAGTTTTGAAATATGAAATAGAAATTACAAATCATGGAATTGAATTGAATTGAAGAAAACACAAGAAAAACAATGTTAAAATTCAAAATCCACCAACCTAGAAACCCTTTGTAGAAATTAAAAATCCCATAGCCTTCTTGATCTTCTCTTATCTCCTTTTCTCCTCCTCTCCAATGCACAGCCCTTCAATTTCTTCAACCAAGTTCAAATTTTCTCAATGGGAGATGGTTAATATTTATAGATTAAAGGAGGTGGAATGAATGGGTTGGATTTAAAGTTTTAAATAAAGCAAGGGACACATGGAGGGCTGATATGATTTATGCTAAATATGGAATGACTTAAAGGAGGCAAGGAGATAAAATTCGTAGAAGGAAAGTGGGTGTAAAATTCCATTTTTTACACATGTACCATCTTGTATCTCAGTTTTAACCTTGTTAACCTTCGAAGCAGGAAAATTCCTAAACTACAAAGTTGTAGCCCTTGAAGTCTTCTTTCCAACGCAAAATGAATCAAAGCAATTGAACATCGAAGTGGAACTTTATGACCAAAATACTGAACATGTATCAAACCTTCCTTATTTTTCTTCCTTTGTTATTTTGTTTCTTTTTCCTTAATCTACTTGCCAAATTCGAAAATTCTCTTATATTAGCTTGTAAATTTCAAATTTCCTCTTGAGATAATTAAATAGTCTTCACACATGTGGATTTCTTCATGGACTTTTCTTAATAGGCTTAATAATTGGGCTTTTCAAAGTATGGAAAATTTAATAATTAATTTTACCACGTACAATCAATTCTAAAAATGTACTAAATTAATCCAAACTCTCATAAATGGTTTTGAATTAATTAGTTTACAAATAAAACCCCTAAAATTGTGGTAAAATAATTATTAAAAATTCTAACTTTCCAAAATATCAACTTATGCCCATAAATTGCAAAATTCCCCTTTTTAATTCTCATATCTTGCATTTCCCTGTAAATCCTACAAAACATCCAAAATCTCAGTAAACATATTCTAAAACACACAAAACAAGAGGCTAACTAGTCCAAATATAAGGGTAAAATAGTCATTTTTCTATGCTTATCAATTGCATTGGTGCAATTCAAATCTAGATTTAGGCATTTTCTTGTGTGAATTTGGTTGAGCATGAATGATCGTGTATGTGTATGAATTATTGATGACATAACTCTGACAATCGCTTGGTTTGAGTTACATTTTCAGTCGATTTACCAATCGTTGCGTCCGGAGCTCAGCCTAGCTCAGTCATAGACATAGACAGTCAACCTTCATCACCACCACCCACCTAACTTGGTCGGAGAAAGAGTTGAAGAGAAAATCCTCCAATACTACTTTTCACTAGTCACATCCAATACACCATCAGACATAGTTGTTCCAGAAACTAATGTAGTCTTTGAACTCTAACCAGACCGATTACATCTTTTACCTGCATTCCATGGACTTGATCATGAGGACCATTACCTACATGTTAATGAATTCTTAGAAATCTGCGCCACCATCAAACTTCAAGGCATTACTGATAAATCCATTAAAATTCAACTATTTCCTTTTTCTCTCAAAGAAAAAAATGAAATCTTAGCTAAATTCTCTACCTGCAAATTCCATCACAACTTGGGATCAATTGGTCAACAAGTTTTTGATCAAATTTTTTCGGCTATCTAAAACTAACTCCCTCAAGAAAGAAATTTCGAACTTTAATCAGATGGAGGGTGAACAATTCTGTGAGTCATGGGAAAGATTCAAAGATACGTTGAGTAAATGCTCCCACCATGGCTTTGAAACGGGGAGACTCGTGCAATTCTTTTATGATGGTTTAACCACATTGAACTGCACAATGGTAGAGTCTATGAAGGGTGGCGAATTTTTAAAGCTAACTATAAACAATGGACGGACCTTTCTAGATTTGCTGGCGGAAAGTTCTCAACGATGAGACTTCCCCAAAAGAGAGAATTCAGCATAAACCTAAAAAGATGACGTTTGTACGAATTTGACAATGACTTTGACATTAAGCTTGTGATAGCGAACCTAACAAAAAAATAGATGCTTTAGCAATAACTCAAGCAATGAACCCATCATTAAGAATGCATGTTGAAGTTTGTGCGTTGTCTTCTAACTTAGGACACACTGCCCAAAACTGTCCTTCCATAGGATCGAATGTTGAGTGTTCAACCGAGAAGGTCAACCCACTCAATAATTTTGGAAGACAACAGGGAACCCCATCCTCTGCCACATACAATCCTAATTGGCAGAATCATTGTTGTGTTTTACATTTACTTGCAAGCGCACGAACCAGTTAATAGTGTAGCGAATGAGTGCGAGGTCATACACAAGGGAAATCAAGAAAATATATGTATGGAAATAAAAATGGTACCATTAAAATAATGTGATCTAAGAAAATAAAATTTTGGGATTTAAGCTAATCATGATAAATTTTCTAAAACATGGACTTATAATCTTAATTTAGCAAAATTCAAGATTTAGAAAACCGATCTTTAAATAATTATCTAACTCTGGAATTTTAATAAAATACGAGATCTAATTTTATCGTACAAATCAATGATTTATAAATTTAATTAAAATGGTGGAGTGAATTTAAATAACCTGAATCTAATTTAAAATGCAAAGTTAAGAAACAAATAAAATTTTTCTAACCTAGTTCCATCATTTCAAGGATTTTTATGATTAAATAAAAGAATAAAATAAAAATAATAAATTATTTACATAATTTACAATGGAATTGAGACAAGTATCTAAGGTGGCATGTTATCCCATTTAAAAATAAAATCATGAGGTCCTTTAAATTAATTCAAGTTTATCACTTATTAAAATTCTAATTAGAAAAATTATGAGGCCCATTAAATTAGAAATTTTCAATTCAAGCCTTAGGCTTGGTCAGAAATTTACACTTGTTTCTCCAAATCTAAAAAAAAAAAAAATTCTTCTTAAAAAGAGCCTTAGACTGGGTCGATCAAGTTCCACCTATCCTAACACTGGTTCTACTTTTCCTTGAAAAACTCTTAAACTAATTTCTTTCATCGCATTAATAAGAAGAATTAAAATAAAGTTAAAAAAATCATCACAGAATATCAAATAATTGGAAGATCATACGTCTAAATAAGCTACCATGAATTTCATTAAAAAATTAAAAAATAAGAAAATACAATTTTTTGGAACTTATTACTTAAAATAAAATAAATAACTTACAAGAAATCAAATTTTTTTCCAAATTTCAGTCCCTTTCAATGCCTTGCTTGAATTCAAGTTTCTCTATTAGAGAGGTGCTCAATTTATAAGAGTTTGGAGAGACAAAATAAGGCAAGGCCAAGTGGGACCCATTACCTTCAGTCGATTCTCATTACTTTCCTTATCTCATTGACGAGTTCTGGGTACCTTGATGTACCGAATCCTTCTCCTTTCTATTTCCTGTAATAGCCTGGATTTTCAATACAATTATTATATTGGCTACTATCTATTTTAATTGTTAAAAATTAAGATTTATAGATGGAATGGATGCTAGATGGATAAGAATTGGGGGCAATGGCCCAAGTATGGTCCAATGGATCATGGATAGGGTTGATTCTAATTAATTGGGTAAATGTGGTCAATTGGGTCAAATGCCCAATTGGGACCCAATGGGTCAAGATGAATTGATGTAAAGGGTAAATGGGTAAGGAATTGATTTAACCGGGTCATGTACCCAATTAAGATCTAAGGCATGGGATTCACCTCATCAAGTGAGGTGGCAAATGTAGGAGGTGACATGGAAGTGGCATAGCCAAGTGGGACCCAAATCCATCTCACCAAGTGAGGTGGGCTAAGGTCACATGTTGGGCCGGCCACCATGGTTGACTTGGTCAACCATGGGTGAGTTCATAGGTGAGTTCAAGAGGGTTAAATGATGAGAGTTTAATTAAGGAAATTAATTTAAGCCTTGAGTTAAGAGTTGCTTGGATGAGTTCAAATCAAAAGTGAGTTGAACGGGAGGTGAGTTCAAATAATCAAGTGAGTTAAAAGGGAAGTGGAAGGGACTCTAAGTGAGTCAATGAGGGAGGTGGAGGATTTCCATCTCATGGAAACCCTAGACACAAAACCGTTGGGAAGGAGGAGGATGCCAAGTGTAAGCCATGTGCCCTCTTGGTTAGCCAAGGGACACATGGGGAAGACCACACCTTCATGAGGGTGGTTGGGAGTTTAGGGTTTACACACGACACCCTCCCTTGGCCGATCCTACCTTAGACAAAATAATGGAGAGTGTTTCATCTTACCCTCTCCTCCTCTCCCTCTCTCAACTTTCAAACCCTAGGGCAAGATAAAAATGACTCATCTCACACCCCTTGGACCAATCCACTCTTTGGGAAAGAGAGAGAAAAACTCCCACCTCGTACTCTCCCTCTCTCCCTCTCTCAAACCTTCACCTCCATGGCCGAACCCTCCCTTAGGGTTTCACCTCAATTTCTCTCCCTCTCCACACTCCTTGGCCGAATACACCTCTAAAATGTCTAGAGATCTCTTCCTTATCTCTATCTCTCTCCCATTTCGGCACTAAAACTTGGAGAAACTAAAAACGAAGGAGGAAGAAGAAAGGACTAAGGAAGGAGAAGAACGGAGGAGCAAGACGGAACCAAAGAAAACGAAGGAGACGCGGAAAAGGTAAGGTTTATGTTTCATGTTACTAAAAATGTAAGAAACCAAGGGAACCATGGTTTCGGCTACGGAATAGCCGAAACCATGGGGTTCCATTTCGGGTTGAAAAAAGTCGGCCAAATGGTTATAGGCCATGGATTCAAAATCCATTCAAGGGATATCAACGAGATGGACATAAAAGTAAAGTATTGTTCAAAATCCGAAATATGGTTTGAGAGATTGAAAATGAAAATACCCTAACCTTGTCGGTGGGTAGGATAGGTTGAACAAATGTAGTAATGATGATGAAGACTATGGCTATATGATTAATGGATGATGTTAAGAACTATGTACACATGATTTATGAATGATCTTATAAGGGATAAATCTCATAAAGAGAATGATCAAGAACAAGGTTTGGCCCCTTGCATGGCCGAACCCTATTTTTCATATATGGATCATTTGAGGGCTCAAAAGACAATACGAGGTTCGGCCATGTTGTATGGCCGAACCCCATCAAGTGCTAAGACATGTGGGATATAAATACCATCCTCAAGGTGATATGAAAATGGAAATTAGGATGAAAAATGATGAACCATGGGTTCGGCCATGTTGTATGGCCAAACCCCATGGAGGAATGTTTATGGATCTAAACATGTTTTGAATAATTAATTTTGGACTATCAAGTTAAGAAATGAGAAGATGAAAATAAGGAACCATGGGTTCGGCCATGTTGTATGGCCGAACCCCATGAATCATTTTTGGATCTAAGAATGTGTAAATAAATTAAGTGATTATCTATGGAAAGAAATGATGGCTAAGATGAGAAAATGATAAAAAGAAGAACCAAGGGTTCGGCCATATTGTATGGCCGAACCCCATGGGTGATATTTTTATGGACCTAGGTTGTTTTATCAAGTTAAATGATTAACTATGGAATGTTAGATTAAGAAATAAAAGAATAAGTGAGGATTGACTCGCATGGTTTAAAATAAGCAAGGATTAAAAGAAGATGGTCAAAACCAAAAGAGTGAGGTTCGGCCATGTTGTATGGCCAAACCCCACTAATGGTTTTTTATGGACTTAAACACTTTTCAGCCATGATGTATGGCCGAAAGCCCTTGGGGGTCTTAACAAGCTTGAGGACCATGATGGTAAATGGAAAACAATATGGAATGATGTAGGGGTTGATGGAAATCAAATGGATCACCGAATTGATGTATGTTTATGTGTTCAATGTAATAAGGTAACGGGATTTCACAAACGGGTGTACGATCGGCTTTGACGCGATCGGAGATCGGTTTTGACGAAAACGTAAGGATACAGTATTTGGACGTTGGTAGGATTCCTACCTTATTGTTAACCTTGGACTATGTATATGAATGGTTTTTATCTCTATGTTTAATGATCTAATTTTGGTATCAAAGTGCTATGTTTCAAGTATGGGATTTTAATGCTATGATGTCTAATATGAAATAGAATGATTGCACTTACCTCTCATGCATGGCATGGGAGGGATCATATGAGGGGAGTCCACGCTCCATTTGGATATCTGATAAACAAACGTGGGGAGGGATCCACACTGATTCTGATTATGATATTTTAAATGAAAGTGGAGTCCATGCTCCGTTCGGTGGGACCGATAAGGCATACATGGGGAGTAATGACAATACCTTGATGTGGCTTGTACATTAAGAGGATTACTTATGGATTGTGATATTGTTGATGGATGGGAATCGTGGCATATTCCACCTATGGCATGGTATTGACTTGCAAGATTTTGACATTATATATCTATTGTGATTTTTACGCTAATCCATGGGTTTGACCCTACTCGGAATACCTATTGGGCGCGTTGACTAACGCCCTACTTCAACCGTAGATGATGATACAGGGAATGGACAGAGTGAAGGACATGAACGGAGCCAAGCTTAGGAGCTTGGATAATTTAGATTTATGTTATTTAAGTCTTTATTTCGGACAATGTAATTTGAGTTATTCGCTTTTTGGGACTGTAATAACTTAGAACTATCTTGCTATGGTTTGTTTTAATTTTGGACATTTGAACTTAAGTTATTTAAAGTGATGGACTTCCTTGCTATTTAAAATGGTTAGGAATAGTAACTCTATTATAATTCCACATTACATTTATTCCGCATGTATAGCCTTATTGCGTGTGAACCATTTTCGTGGACTTAGTCCACGTACACGTATAGTTGGCCAGTTAAGGGACGGGCTTTGGAAGCTCGGACTTAGCTCGCGTCGTGGCGTCCCACTCTCTCTCTCTTTATTTCAAAAAAAAAAAAATAGACTCCGATTTTCGGCGAGTGAAAAAGGCAGGGCGTTACAGTTGGTACCAGAGCGAAACTAGAAGAATGAATCCTTCGAAGTAAGATTAAGACGGTATCATGTCTCACTGACAAGATAAGAATCCCAACTGACCGACTCTTCGGAGTCCGCTATACGGGGGCCGGATTAATTTACTTTTTTAAGACTCAGACTGAAGCAATCAATCTGAGAGCAGCACTTAACAAAAATGGAATGAAAGCAAGGGAATGACAGTCGTTATAAAAATGGATTTATCAAACATAGCAAAATAGGACATATTTCCCCGAAAATGAGGAACATCAGGATTTTTCCCCAAAATTGAGAAACAACACTTGATACATAGGAAAGTTTCCCCGAAAACAAGAAAACATCAGGATTTCCCCAAATTGAGAAATAATAGTTGATACTTAGAAAGTTTCCCCAAAAAAATATAAGATGCTTATTTGGCAATTTCCCCAAAATATGTAAACAAGAAACTTTACGAAGAAGCTAAGACAAACGATGTTTCAATGACTTAGGAAAATTCCTCTGAGAAGAAGAACTCGACAGAACCCGAATGTGGATGAAGAGGTGCAACAACCACACCAGGAGGAGGAGCAGAATAGCGTGAATATTCCCGTGGTACCTCCCGAGCTACAGAACTTGGTACAAGCTGTGGTCACTTCCGTTCTACAACAACATATGAACGGCAACGGAAATGCGACCACCCATGAGGCACATGATTGGAGTATGGTTAGAGATGTCCAACAGCAGTGTCCCCCTCATTTCAAAGGGAAAGAAGGACCTGCCGGAGTGGAGAATTGGCTGAGGAACATCACCAAGATCTTAACATTATTGAAGATCACCGGTAACGAAGATAGAATATTGCTGGCTACTTCACAGTTGATTGATGATGCATGCAAGTGGTGGGAAGTAATTGAGGGATAGCGGGCACAGATTCAAGAAGGGGAAAGGATTGAGATGACATGGGACCAGTTCTCTGCAATGTTCCTAGATCACTACTTTCCGGAAAAGGAGAAGGAGCGTCAGACACAAGTGTTCATATCTTTGGTGCAAGGCACCATGACTGTGGCTGAGTATCACCAGGAGTTCCTCCGTCTATCATGTTATGCTTTATACATGGTGGACACAGAGTACAGGAAGGCTCGTAAATTTGAGCGGGGCCTTCGACCAAGCATCAGGGTCAAAGTGACTATCTTCAAGTCACCTACAGTGGAGGAAGTGGTCAGCCGAGCTACCATAGCTGAGCAAGAGCTGACAGAGACAGTGCGGTTTGTGGACAACCGGCGAGGCCAAACCGGGGGAAATGTTTTTCGTCCGAACAAGAGGTTCCGACCCAACTTTGGGAGACCATCACCTTCAACTAGGTCAACTGGGGGCTTTTGTCCCAATCAGGCCACCCCATTAGTATCCGTCTCTCAGGTCCCTCGGGATGTGAGCACCTATTTCCAATGTGGCCAGTAGGGCCATTTCAAGAAGGATTGTCCGCAGAACAGTAGACCTTCTCACTCTAGGCGTTCCTTTTGTCCTCTAGCCCGATCAATTCATTCACAAGTATCCAGGACATACAACCAGACAGGACGGGCAACTAATCCGACAGGATCTTGACGACTGTATACTTTGGCTCCTCATCCAGAGACGGTGAATCACTCAGTGATCCAAGGTATGGCAGTAGTTGGTAGTTCCTATGTTTTCGCATTATCTGATTTCGGAGCATCCCACTCCTTTGTATCTGCTGCATTTATATCTACTACTGGCACCCTAGTACAAAAATTGTCCACTGCACTCACTATTGTATCCCCCATTGGAGACACATCACTAGGAGTTATATGAACAACGGTAAACACTGAACTCGCTGGATTCAGATTTGAGTTCAATTATCTGGTACTCGAGATGACGAAGTACGACATCATCTTTGGCATGGATTGGTTGGCTAACTTCCAGACCAACATTGACTGCCATCTCCACAGGGTGATATTTTGGTCACCCGAGGGAAAGCGATACGTGGTACATGCCAACAAACAGAGCATTCCTATGACCAGGAGACTACATGAAGAATTGAACCACCTTGTCTTGAACAACATCAGATTAGACAAGGCACCGATCGCTGAACTACCGCAGTAGTGAAAGACTATGCGGAGGTATTCCCGACAGAACTCCCTGGTTTACCACCCATGAGGGAGATTGATTTTGAGATCAAGCTGTATCCTGGCACTACTCCAGTGTCATTGCTGCATTACCGGATGGGCCCAGCTGAGATGTCCGAGTTAAAGAAGCAAATTGATGAACTGCTCAGACTAGGGTGCATCCAGAACAATAGATCATCTTAGGGAGCACCAGTATTATTTGTGACGAAGAAGGATGGTATGCTTCGAATGTGCGTAGATTGCAGGAAATTGAACTAGCTGACAGTCAGAAACAAGTGCCCTCTCCCCAGGATTGAAGATCTATTCGATCAACTCAGGATTCCAGTCACTTCTCCAAGATTGATCTGATGTCAGGCTACCATCAAATCCAGGTTAAGGGTGAAGACATAGAGAAGACGACTTTCAGGACGGGGTATGGACTATATGAGTATGTGGTCATGCCGTTTGGACTTACCAATGCACCACCTCTGTTCATGGATCTAATGAACAGGATCTTCCGTCCTTACTTGGAAAAGTTTGTAATTGTCTTCATTGATGACATCCTGATTTATTCCAAAAGTCGGGAGGAGCATGCTGAGCATTTACGGATAATCCTTGACACTCTGAAGAGGACTCAGTTGTATGCCAAAGCAAGCAAGTACGAATTCTGGCTATCTGAGGTTAACTTCTTGGGGCATGTCATATCAGCGGAAGGTATAGCCGTGGACCCGACTAAAGTGGCGGCAGTTAGAGAATGGAAAGCTCCAAAGAATGTGATCGAAATCCGCAGCTTTCTGGGATTGGCAGGTTATTATAGGAAGTTTATTATGGACTTCTCCAAGATTAAAAGCCTGAAATATTTGTTTGATTAGAAGGAACTCAACATGAGGCAGCGCAGATGGATGAAATATCAGCCGGATTATTAGTTTACGCTTCGATATCATCCTAGCAAGGCAAACAAAGTGGCGGATGGCCTCAGCTGCATGTCACATGCAACGGTGGCCAGTTTGATCAGGAAGAAATGAGAAATGCTAAATACCATTCGAGAGTTTAATTTGTACATCAAGAACCATGGGAGTATGTATAATCTGATCATACAGTCCAACATGGTTTCCAAGATTGAACAAGAACAACGGACAGATCCTGAAGTGGATGAGATATGGGCTAAAATGTCTACTGGTGAGGTTATACCAGAATGGGAGTTACGACCGGGGCAAGGTCTTTTATTCCCTAGAGCTGCAGAAGAGAGTTATTGATCGAGGCACACCATACCAAACTCTCTATTCATCCGGGCAGCACCAAGATGTATCATGATCTGAAGAAACACTATTGGTGGCATGGACTCAAAAGAGATGTGGCAAAGTTTGTTGCTCACTGCTTGACTTGTCAGCAAGTTAAGACTGAACATCAGAAGCCTCCAAGATTACTCAAACCTTTACCAGTGCCGGAGTGGAAATGGGAACATATTTCCATGGATTTTCTTACAGGGTTGCCAAGGTCATTAAAGGGCAACGATGCAATATGGGTCGTGGTAGATCGATTGACCAAGTCTGCACACTTTCTTCCCATCAAGATGATAGATTCATCTGAGACTTTGGGACGACGGTACATCAAGGATGTCATCAGACTACATGGTATCCCCTAGACTATTGTGTCCGACAGAGATGGCCAATTCACCGACAGGGTATGGCAGAGCATGCAGTTGGCAATGGGAACAAATTTATTGATTAGTACAGCATTCCATCCATAGACTGATGGACAGTCAGAGAGGACAATACAGACATTGGAGGATATGCTGAGAGCATGTATGTTAGACTTCAAGGGTGGATGGGAGGATCACTCACTGCTGGTTGAGTTCTCTTACAACAACAGTTACCAGGTAAGCCTCCAGATGGCTCCATTCAAGGCATTGTATGGTAGACCCTGTAGATCACCAGTGAGTTGGACAGAGGCCGGGGAACCTGCACTTATTGGACCCGAGCTAGTTGCAAAGACCACGGAGCAGATTAAGTTGATACGACAACATGTACTTACTGTACAGAGTCGTTAGAAGAGCTACTTTGACAAGAGAAGGAGGCTCCATGAGTTTGAAGTAGGAGACTTAGTGTTCTTGAAAGTCTCACCACGAAAGGGACACATGCGATTTGGGAAGAAAGGTAAATTGTCACCTAGATTTGTGGGGCCTTTTCCAAGCCAAAAGAGAGTGGGGGAGGTGCCTTATCAATTGGTACTTCCTCCTCAGTTGTCATCTTTTCACGAAGTATTCCACGTTTCTATGTTGAGGAAATACAATCCTAATCCTTCACACGTGTTGAACGTGCAAGATGTTGATGTGCAAAACGACGTAACATATGTGGAGAAGCCGGTCAAAGTGATCGGGAAAGAACAGAGGGTACTACGGAACCGAGCCATTCAGTTCGTCAAGGTGGTATGGGATCGACATGGTAATGAGGAAGCCACCTGGGAACTTGAATCAGAAATGAGAGCAGCTCATCCTGAGCTTTTTGTATAAGTTGTTTGAAACCCTACTTCGCTCGATTTTTTGGATGAAAATTTGAAAAGAGGTTGTAATAGCCCAGATTTTAATGCAATTATTATATTGGTTATTATCTATTTTAATTGTTCAAAATTAAGATTTATAGATGGAATGGATGTTAGATGGATAAGAATTGGGGCAATGGCCCAAGTATGGTCCAATGGATCATGGATAGGGTTGATTCTAATTAATTGGGTAAATGTGGTCAATTGGGTCAAATGCCCAATTGGGACCCAATGGGTCAAGATGAATTGATGTATAGGGTAAATGGGTAAGGAATTGATTTAAACGGGTCATGTACCCAATTAAGATCTAAGGCATGGGATCCACCTCATCAAGTGAGGTGGCAAGTGTAGGAGGTGACGTGGAAATGGCATAGCCAAGTGGGACCCACATCCACCTCATCAAGTGAGGTGGTGTGTGGTCTAAGGTCACATGTAGGGCCGGCTAGCATGGTTCACCAGTGAGTTGAAGAGGGTTAAATGATGAGAGTTTAATTATGGAAATAAATTTAAGTCTTGAGTTAAGAGTTGCTTGGATGAGTTCAAATCAAAACTGAGTTGAATGGGAGGTGAGTTCAAATAATCAAGTGAGTTAAAAGGGAAGTGGAAAGGACTCTAAGTGAGTCAAGGAGGGAGGTGGAGGGTTTCCATCTCATGGAAACCCTAGACACAAAATCGTTGGGAAGGGGGAGGACGCCAAGTGTAAGCCATGTGCCCTCTTGGCTAGCCAAGGGACACATGGGGAAGACCACACCTTGATGAGGGTGGTTGGGAGTTTAGGGTTGACACAAGACACCCTCCCTTGGCCGAAACTACCTTAGACAAAATAGTGGAGAGTGTTTCATCTTACCCTCTCCTCCTCTCCCTCTCTCAACCTTCAAACCCTAGGGCAAGATAGAAAGGACTCATCTCACACCCCTTGGGCCGATCCACTCTTTGGGAAAGAGAGAGAAAAACTCCCACCTCATACTCTCCCTCTCTCCCTCTCTCAAACCTTCACCTCTTTGGCCGAACCCTCCCTTAGGGTTTCACCTCAATTTCTCTCCCTCTCCACACTCCTTGGCCGAATACACCTCTAAGAAACCTAGAGATCTCTTCTCTATCTCTCTCTCTCGCCCATTTCGGCATTAAAACTTGGAGAAACCGAAGAACGAAGGAGGAAGAAGAAAGGACTAAGGAAGGAGAAGAGCGGAGGAGCAAGACGGAACGAAAGAAAAATGAAGGAGACGCGGAAAAGGTAAGGTTTATGTTTCGTGTTATTAAAAATGTAAGAAACCAAGGGAACCATGGAATCGGCTACAGAATACCCGAAACCATGGGATTCCATTTCGGGTTGAAAAAGTCGGCCAAATGGTTATAGGCCATGGATTTAAAATGCATTCAAGGGATATCAATGAGATGGACATAAAAGTAAAGTATTGTTCAAAATCCGAAATATGGTTTGAGAGATTGAAAATGAAAATACCCTAACCTTGTTGGTGGGTTGGATAGGTTGAACAAATGAAGTAATGATGATGAAGATTATGATTATATGATTAATGGATGATATTAAGAACTATGTATACATGATTTATGAATGATCTTATAAGGGATAAATCTCATAAAGAGAATGATAAAGAACAAGGTTCGGCCCCTTGCATGGGCGAACCCTATTTTTAATATATGGATCATTTGAGGGCTCAGAAGACAAGACGAGGTTCGGCCATGTTGTATGGCCGAACCCCATCAAGTGCTAAGACATGTGGGATGTAAACAACATCCTCAAGGTGATATGAAAATGGAAATTAGGATGAAAAATGAGGAACCATGGGTTCGGCCATGTTGTATGGCCGAACCCCATAGAGGAATGTTTATGGATCTAAACATGTTTTGAATAATTAATTTTGGACTATCAAGTTAAGAAATGAGAAGATGAAAATAAGGAACCATGGGTTCAACCATGTTGTATGGCCGAACCCCATGAATCATTTTTGGATCTAAGGATGTGTAAATAAATTAAGTGATTATCTATGGAAAGAAATGATGGCTAAGATGAAAAAATGATGAAAAGAAGAACCAAGGGTTCGGCCATGTTGTATGGCCGAACCCGATGGATGATATTTTATGGACCTAGGTTGTTTTATCAAGTTAAATGTTTAACTATGGAATGTTAGATTAAAAAATAAAAGAATAAGTGAGGATTGACTCGCATGGTTTAAAATAAGCAAGGATTAAAAGAAGATGGTCAAAACCAAAAGAGTGAGGTTCGGCCATGTTGTATGGCCAAACCCCACTAATGGTTTTTTATGGACTTAAACACTTTTCAGCCATGATGTATGGCCGAAAGCCCTTGGGGGTCTTAACAAGCTTGAGGACCATGATGGTAAATGGAAAACAATATGGAATGATGTAGGGGTTGATGGAAATCAAATGGATCACCGAATTGATGTATGTTTATGTGTTGAATGTAATATGGTAGCGAGATTTCACAAATGGGTGTACGATCGGCTTTGACGCGATCGGTGATCGGTTTTGACGAAAATGCAAGGATACAATATTTGGACGTTGGTAGGATTCCTACCTTATTGATAACCTTGGACTATGTATATGAATGGTTTTTATCTCTATGTTTAATGATCTAATTATGGTATCAAAGTGCTATGTTTCAAGTATGGGATTTTAAGCTATGATGTCTAATATGAAATAGCATGATTGCACTTACATCTCATGCATGGCAAGGGAGGGATCATATGAGGGGAGTCCACACTCCATTCGGATATCCGATAAACAAACGTGAGGAGGGATCCACACCGATTCCGATTATGATGTTGAAATGAAAGTGGAGTCCACGCTCCGTTCGGTGGGACTAATAAGGCATACGTGGGGAGTCATGACAATACCTTGATGTGGTTTGTACATCAAGAGGATTTCTTATGGATTGTGATATGGTTGATGGATGGGAATCATGGCATATGACACCCATGGCATGATATTGACTTGCATGATTTTGACATTATATATCTATTGTGATTTTTATACTAATCCATGGGTTTGACCCTACTCGGAATACCTACTGGGTGCGCTGACTAACGCCCTACTTCAACCTTAGATGATGATACAGGGAATGGACAGAGCGAAGGACGCGAATGGAGCCAAGCTTAGGAGCTTGGATAATTTAGATTTATTTTATTTAAGTCTTTATTTCGGACAATGTAATTTGAGTTATTTGCTTTTTGGGACTGTAATAACTTAGAACTATCTTGCTATGGTTTGTTTTAATTTTGGACATTTGAACTTAAGTTATTTAAAGTGATGGACTTCCTTGCTATTTAAAATGGTTAAGAATAATAACTCTATTATAATTCCACATTACGTTTATTCCGCATGTATAGCCTTATTGCGTGTGAACCGTTTTTGTGGACTTAGTCCACGCACACATATAGTTGGCCCGTTAAGGGCCGGGCTTTGGAAGCTCGGACTTAGCTCGCGTCGTGGCGTCCCACTCTCTCTCACTCTTTAATCCAAAATAAAAAAAGACTCTGATTTTCGGCGAGTGAAAAAGGACGAGGCGTTACAGTTCAACGAGTGAAAAAGGGCGGGGTGTTACATTTCCTTCTTCCTGGCGTGAGACAATAAGTGGATAGAAAGGTGTAACGCCCCGCCCTCTTTAGAGAATTTCAGAGTCTAATTTTTTTTTAAAATAATAATAAAACATCGGAGGAGAGCGGGCGGCGTCACGACGCGAGTTAAGTTCAGACTACTCAAGTCTGAACCTTAACTGGCCACTCATGTGTACATGGAATAGACCATGATAATGAATCACACATAGAACTATCATCAACATACGGAAAAACCTAGATTACTGCGGAATAGAAATACTAGATAGCAAGTAACAGTCTCAAACATTAATTAGCATAAATCATCCATCCAAAGTTATTAACCTAATCAAACCATAGCAAGTAATGACTTATTACATGTCCAACAAAATATAGTTCAAATGACAGTAATGTAAAGAAGTCCAGTCCATCATTCAAGCGCTTAAGCTTGGCTCCCCTCCCGGTCAACGACCTTTTCTTTCCCTTTGCTTGTACCTGCATTCTCCTCTGAGGATAGATTTAGGGCGTTAGATCAACGCGCCCAATAGGTTCCCGATCAGGGCTACCACATGACTAGCATATAAAACATGCATATATACCATAATACATGATTAGTCAAATCAGGTAAAACAATGCTATGAAGTATGCACATGGAATGAGTCTCTCCCATCATGTACATTCATAGCCATCACTTGACGTGCCTTGCACTGTCAAGGTAAATCACAATACACATCCATCTCTTCATCACTGACTCGATTCATATCACGTAATAGTCCTCCTGGCGGGACTCTCATCGCCTAAGGAGACCAATGTGACTATGATCATCATGTTACTCCTCCTGGCGTGACTTGCACCGCCGAAGAGGACGTAACCCATAATTGTAACACTGTAGAACCTCATTCATTATCCCATGACTATGCATGAGATGTCAATGCCTGTATGTCATTTGTTAATGCATAATATATCATTTGAAACCACATAAAATAAACAAGAGTCTCATAAGAAAACTAGGGTAAAACTGTGGTTACAAGTAGGTAGGAAACCTACTCAAGCTTTGCTTAAGTGTCTGTTCCTTTTTTAGCTTCACCTGGTCACGGCTCGTTCGTCGTTCAACTTTCGGTGCCTTATTATGTAACAATAAGTAAATCATACTCTCATTTACATGTCCATTCACATATGAGACCTAAAACATCTTATAAGTCGTTTGATCAATCTCTTCATTTGGCTTGTATTCACAGATTTGCCATTGATCTAACCAATGTCTAATCTTATCATAATCAAAGTTCATAAAAGTAATCTACCTTAGTGGGGTTCTTCATTCATCAACTTTAATCCTAATATTATCAAATAATCATTGATGGGGTTCGGCCATACTACTTGGCCGAACCACATCCTATGGGTTTTTATCCCATTTTCCATCATCATCAATGGCTGATTATTTTCTTACACATAGTCCATAATCATCATGTATGATTCCTTAGTTAATACAACCATAAGCTCCCATTCAAAACAGCCCATTTATTTCAAAACAGCCCCATGGGGTTCGGCCATACTCATAGCTGAACCCTAGGGTTCACTTGATCCAATCATCACCATGATCACTCATGGTTTAATCATGCTAACTCAACCATGAACTAAACATGGTTCAGCCGCATATTAATCCACCAAAATAGTAACATATTAATCCATTTATTGCCATAAGAACACCATAATTTCATATGGTTTTTGACTCAACAAAAACATGAAAAACTTACATGGGGTTTGGCCATCCCTATGTCCATGTTTTGGTCTTTCATACATATTTTTGGTGTCACTTATTCAAATAAATTTCATGGGGTTCGGCCACCCAAAGTGGCCGAACCCTATGGTCCATGTTTTCCATCTTTTAAACCATTGTTTTAGACCATGTTAACTTCAGCCTTTTTGTCATTCAGATCCAGGTTTATAATCCTTTCTATAACATGTACTTGATTCTTAAATAAAACCCAGAAATCAGTCCACAAACCTCCATGGTTTCCATGTTTCAAAACATGAAAAACCACCCATCTTTTACATGGGGTTCGGCCCTCCATGGTGGCCGAACCCAATGGTTATTTTTACCATTTTATATCCTTCATTAATCAAGGTTAAAACCCTGATGTAATCGGCCATAACCATGGCCCAATACACACCTATTTTATTAATCAAAAGTCGATGGAAATACTTACCAAATTCCAAGCTTTTCTTATGCCTTTGCTCCTTGCCTTCTTCCCTCTTGTTTCCTTCCTTCTTTCTTCCTTTGTCTCAGCTGGTTAAAAGCATGAACCAATGGTGAAATCACCAAGGTAAAACTCGCCCAAGAGGTGTTCTTGAGAGAGGGAGAGAGGTGAGAATTCTAAGGCTTTTGCATGTGAAATTCGGCCAAACATGGGTGTTGTTTGCTTTTGTATTTCAGCCCCCAAAACCCCTCCACTCCCTCATCAATTCTTGTCTAAAACAATGGGTCTTGGGTGCTATCCAAGGCACCCCTTGGCACCTACCAATGCAGCCATTCAGTTTACCATGCATCTCATCTCAATCCCATGTATTCTCATTTAAAATACATCATGGAAATCACCCCAAACAAGTCCCCAACGTGTGGGACTTGTTTTGGTGGTTATGACCCAGCCAACCTCTTCAAATTCACACTCAACTCACTGATTTACAGTCCCTTTAATTTCCATTTTGACTCACTTGAACTCAAGGTCATTTAGATTTCCATCTCAACTCACCCAACTCACATACTTAATGCATTTCATTTAATGCACATGAATTGACTCACCACTTGATTTAATTCCAACTCACTTCAGTCCCATTCAACTGATTTAACTCGTGTTTTAGCTCCCTTGAGGGTCCACACGGTCAACCATAGTCAACTCGACCCGTTGGGTCCACCTTTAGCTCCTTGACCCGTTTTTGACTCCATGACCCAATTATGGGTATTTTGGTCATTTGTAACTAATTTTTACATATGGGTCAGGCCTACCCATTTTTCCTCCACTTGATTTCCAATCAAATCAGCCTAACCCCATTTAATTTAAGTTCACAAAATGGTCAAATAATTCAGTAAGACCCGATGGGTCCCATTTGGGCCCTTTGACCCATTTAGCCATTTTTGACCCAATTGATGTAAATTACCCAACCAATCAAACTTAACATTCATAATGTGCTCATATGATCTTAATTTGAGCAATGGACCCCACCATTTCCTTACTTTACATCACAAAATAATTAATTTAATAACTCAGGGGCATTTTGGTAATTATCCATTTCATTGAAAAATTGGGGTGTTACAATATAGCCCTCTTTTTAAAATTTTCGTCCCGAAAATCGAGCGAAGTAGGGTTCTCAAAATAGATTACATAAATAATTCGGGCTGAGCTGTTCTCATCTCCGATTCGAGTTCCCATGTGGCCTCTTCATCACCATGACAGTCCCATACCACTTTTACGAACTGAATCGCTCTGTTTCGCAATACCCTTTATTCGGTCTCCACTATCCTGACCGCCTTTTCGACGTATGTCACGTCGCTTTGTACTTCAATATCCTGAACATTCAAAACATGGGACGGATCCGGATTGTATTTCCTTAGCATTGACACATGAAACACATTATGTAGAGCTGCTAACTGCGAAGGAAGAGCTAACTGGTAAGCAACATCCCCCATCCTTCTTGTGATGGAAAATGGTCCCACATATCTTGGTGACAATTTTCCTTTCTTGCCAAACCTCATGTGTCCTTTCCGTGGCGAGACCTTTAAAAATACCATGTCTCCCACTTCAAATTCCAGAAACCGTCTCCTTTTATCAGCATAACTCTTCTGCCGACTCTGTGCAGTCAGTAAGTGTTGACGTATCAACTTAATTTGCGCAGTAGTCTCTACGACTAATTCTGGTCCGATCAATGCAGGCTCTCCTGCCTCTGTCCAACACACCGGCGACCTACACGGTCTACCATATAATCCTCGTATGGAGCCATCTGAAGGCTTGCCTGATAGCTGTTATTATACGAGAACTCCACCAGTGGTAACTGGTCTTCCCATCCTCCTTTGAAATCTAACATACATGCTCTCAGCATGTCTTCCAGAGTTTGTATCGTCCTTTCTGACTGTCCATCAGTCTGTGGATGGAAAGCGGTGCTAGTCAATAAGTCTGTCCCCATGGCTGACTGCATGCTTTGCCATACTCTGCCGGTAAAACGGCCATCTCTGTCCGATACTATCGTTTGGGGAATTCCATGTAGTCGAATGATCTCTTTAATATATCGCCGACCCAACGTTTCAGATGAATCTGTCATCTTTATAGGGATGAAATGTGCGGACTTGGTCAGCCGGTCGACTACGACCCATATGGCGTCATTGCCCTTTGAAGACCTCGGCAACCCCGATACAAAGTCCATGGAAATGTGTTCTTGTAACGCCCGCCCCTTTTCACCGTAAAATCAGACTACTTTTTTTTTTTTTAAATAAAAATGACAAAGGGCGCGGACGTCACGACGCGAGTTAAGTTCCGAGCTTCTAAAGCCCGGCCCTTAACTGGCCAACCCTACGCGTGCGTGGAACATAAGTCCACGAGTACGGTTCACGCGTAGCAAGTAAGCTCACGGAACATAAAAATAAATGCGGATGATCATAGAACTATCCTACCAGTTCTTCAGATAGCAGGGAAGAAATACCCAATTAATTACGAAAATGCCATTATACTGTATTATCCAAAATAATACCTAAACATAGCAAACTACCTAAATTATTACATTTCCGACAAGCTAACTATACAAATACATCTTTTCCAAAATGAAGTAAAACAAAATAATTAATCCGCCTCCCCAAGCTCCTAAGCTTGGCTTCCATCTCGCCCTTCCGGTCCGCCATCTCCTGCATCGTCAGCTAGGGTAGAAGTAGGGCGTTAGAACAACGCGCCCAGTAGGATTCCGAGTAGGGCTAGCACATGGGTTAGTAATATCCACATACAGATAATAACACAGTGAAAACTATAAACCACCATATACTGAAATATAAGTAAATGATATGCCATGGGTGTCAATGTTATGAATCCCACCCATCATTCCTGCCATATACTGTCATATCCCTCTTGACGGAAAAACTTCGTCAAGATATGTCCAACCGCAAAATATCCCCCTTGACGGCAAACCCTCGTCAAGGTGTCCCCATGCCTGTTCTCGGTCGCCCCGACGGAGCATGGACTCCGGTTTGTTTATTTTTTTTTTTTCCGCCCATGCCATGCATGAGATGTAATGCATTATGCTATGTAATATTTATAACTCATAACCTTAAGATATCATACATAGCCTTAATTTATAATGCATAACCTTAATCATAGTTCATAGCCATTAAATAAAATCCATCTTAAACATAGCATCCATAATTGTAAAAACCCATCATAAGATAAATACCAAAATCAATAAAATATGACAAAAATACCGTCACACATCCATGGCTTACAAATAGGTAGGAATCCTACCGAATACCGACTCGCGTCCTTTTTCGGCTTTGTCCGATAATCCGGCTACCGACACGCGTACCGCTCGCGATATCCAATACCTTATTACATACACATAATTAGTCCATATTTTAACCATTTCTAAGCCCATACATCATATCTTAGTGGGTTGCTTCATTTTGATCAATATTTACGGTTTTGCCACTACCTCTTCTCCATGGTTAATCAACCACTCACCCTTGCCTAACTAAGTTCATAATTGATTATAAACTTGGATACCTAACTTAGGTCCATTAATGATCCATTCAATTATGTCACATGACCATTAAGATTAGCCATTTAATTAATCTAACCTTATTCATTTAAACCAATCCAAAACCCCATACTTAACCCTTTAAATGGTTCACCAATGGGCCATGGGTTCAAAATACCCAATTCATCAATTTTTCCCATTTTGTTTTCTTTGGCCTACTTATACATTTGAACCCATCACAAGCCCTTCCATGAAGGGGCTTAACTTATACATTTCAATCATCATCCTTTATCACACTTTAAATCCATTTACAATCATCATCAAACCATCATAAAACCATCATTTTCCCCATTTTTTGTACTCATTTAAACTACCATTACACCACCATAGGGTTCGGCCATTCACCATGGCCGAACCCATGGTTCATGATCCAATAATTTTAACCTTAAACACTCCATTATAATTTCCTCAATTGCCTACATTTAATCATTTTAAAACCCTAAAACCATAAACATTCTCCATGCTTCCATTTTTACATAATTAAATTACACAATGTCCTCCATACCTTAAAACCCTAAGAAAATCACACATTACCTTCCAATTCCACATAATTCCATGCTTAATAACTTAATTACATTACATTCCTTAATCCATTTATTTTTTTCCTTAAACTAACCCTAATTTACCCATTAGGGTTTTGTCCACTTTCCATCCTTCAAATTGATGGATTTTAAATCCATAGCATAAAATCAATAGGCCACCATTAAATTTACAAAATAAATCCCAAATCTCAAACCCTAAAAATCCAAAATTTCTTGTTTAAGAAATACTCACAATCCGTCGTCTCCTCCGATTTCCGCCGCTCCCGTCGGCTTCCTTAGCCTCCTTTCTCCTTCCTTTTAATCTTTGGTAGGTCAAGATGCTTGATCAATGGTGGAAACCTCCAAGCTTAGAATTGGCCAAGGTAGGGTTTACTTGAGGGAGGGAAAGGAGGAGATGATGGGAAAGAAGATCTCAACCTTTAATCTTGAAGTGGTGGCCTTTTGTTTTGAATTTTTCTTCTCTTCTTAGCTTCTTTTTTTCTTAATTTCCTTCTTCTCTTCTCCTTTTTTTTTTTTTCTCCTTCACTTGGACATGGGACGTCAATGGAGGAGTGGGAGGGATGGAGTTAGTGAAAATGAACATGAGAAAGAAAAAAAATCAAACTTATCCCCATTTGATGACCTCATTTTCACTTTACATTAATTTTTCACCAACCAAAGATATTTTAAGATATTTTAATCTCTTTATGGTGGTGGTTATCTAAACCACCACCAAGCCCAACGTGTCTTGCCTTTGAGGTGGGGTAGCTTGGTCTCCCATTTGACCAATTTAGCCACCAATTTAATAATTTAAGTATTTAATTAATTTGGTAATTAACTTAGGTTAATTCATTTTTATTTAACCTAATTCCCATTATTCCCCCCATGGTTGACCAAGTCAACCATGGTGGCTGGCCCCACCAATCATTGGCCCACTCGCCACCTCACTTGATGAGGTGGAGGTGGGTCCCGCTTGGCCACACCACCATTGTTTAATTCCAAATTACTTAGGGTGATTAAATTTCATTAAGCCCACTCTAAATGGATCACCATTGGGCCCATGGCCCAATTACATTTCCCACTAGCCCATTTACCTTAGAGCTTAACCATCTTGACCCATTGGGTCCCAAATGGGTATTCGACCCAATTTGACCATTCTTGACCCATTTAAATAAATTTAAATCCAAACCATAGTCTATTGGGCCACACTTGGGCCTTTATCCAATTTTGGCCCATTTACCATTTATTCCACCAATTTTCTAATTTCCACCGTAAAAAATAAATAAATAATAACACATATATATTACTTTACAAATTCCGGGCCATTACAATACAATCCTCTTTTAAAATTTTCGTCCCGAAAATTCGAGCGAAGTAGAGGTTCAAAACATCTTACACAAAGAGTTCCGGATGAGAGGCTCTCATCTCCGACTCAAGTTCCCAGGTGGTTTCTTCATTACCATGTCGTTCCCATACCACCTTGACGAACTGAATGGCCCGGTTCCGCAACACCCTTTGCTCGGTCCCGACTATTCTGACCGGCTTTTCCACATATGTCACATCGCTTTGCACATCTATGTCTTGAATATTCAATACATGTGAAGGATCAGGGTTGTACTTCCTCAACATAGACACATGGAATACATCATGTAATGATGATAACTGCGGAAGGAGCGCCAACTGATAAGCTACCCCCCCCACCCTCTTCAAGATTGGAAACGGTCCCACAAATCTAGGTGACAGTTTCCCCTTCTTTCCAAATCTCATGTGTCCCTTCCGTGGTGAGACTTTCAAAAACACCAAGTCCCCCACTTCAAATTCGAGGAACCTTCTCCTTTTGTCGGCGTAACTCTTCTGTCGGCTTTGTGCAGTGAGTAGATGTTGCCGTATCAATTTAATCTGCGCTGTAGTTTCTGCAACCAACTCCGGTCCAATCAGCGCAGGCTCACCGGCTTCTGTCCAACACACTGGTGATCTACATGGCCTACCATATAAGGCCTCAAACGGAGCCATCTGTAGGCTTGACTGATAGCTGTTATTGTAGGAAAACTCCACCAGTGGTAAATGATCCTCCCATCCACCCTTAAAGTCTAGCATGCATGCTCTCAGCATATCCTCCAATGTTTGTATTGTCCTCTCCGACTGTCCATCAGTCTGTGGATGAAATGCTGTGCTAGTTAATACGTCGGTCCCCATAGCCGACTGCAAGCCCTGCCATACTCTGCCGGTGAATTGGCCATCCCTGTCGGACACAATAGACCGGGGAATGCCATGTAACCTGATGATCTCCCGGATGTACCGTCGACCCAAAGTGTCTGATGAATCCGTCATCTTGATGGGAAGGAAATGTGCAGACTTGGTCAACCGGTCCACTATGACCCATATTGCATCGTTGCCCTTGGATGACCTTGGCAACCCTGTTACAAAGTCCATGGATATGTGTTCCCATTTCCATTCTGGCACCGGTAAGGGTGCGAGTAAGCCCGGTGGCTTCCGATGTTCTGCCTTAACCTGCTGACAGGTTAAGCAACAAGCAACAAACTCTGCCATGTCTTTCTTAAGTCCATGCCACCAATAGTGCCTCTTAAGATCATGGTACATCTTGGTGCTGCCCGGGTGAATAGAGAGTTTTGTTTGGTGTGCTTCAATCAGCAACTCTCTTCTGCAATTCTCAGGCACATATGTCCTACCTCGGAACATAAGACCCTGTCCCGGTCGTAATTCCCATTCCGGTACAACTTTACCGGTAGACATCTTAGCCCATATCTCTTCCACCTCTGGATCTGTTCGTTGTTCCCGTTCAATCTCGGAGACCATGTGGGATCGTATGATCAGATTATATATGTTTCCATGATTATCCAGATAGAGTTTAAATTCTCTGATGGTATTCAACACCTCCCATTCTGTTCTGATCATACTGGCTACTGTTGCAGGTGATATGCGGCTGAGAGCATCCGCCACTTTGTTCGCCTTGCCAGGATGATACCGGAGTGCGAACTCATAATCTGCCAAGTATTCCATCCATCTACGTTGTCTCATGTTGAGTTCCTTCTGATCAAATAGGTACTTTAGGCTCTTATGGTCTGAGAATACCTCAAACTTCTCACCATAAAGGTAGTGTCTCCAGCTTTTAAGAGCGAAGACCACTGCTGCCAGTTCCAGATCATGTGTGGGATAATTGCGCTCATGAATTTTAAACTGTCTTGACCCGTACGCCACCGCCCTATTACCTTGACTGAGCGTACACCCCAGTCCCTCTCCTGAGGCATCACAGTACACCTCATAGTTTCTGCCTCTTTCCGGCAATATCAAAATAGGAGCGGTTGTAAGCTTCTCCTTTAGCTCCTCAAATCTCCGGTTGCACAGATCTGACCATTCAAATTTGACTCCTTTCTGAGTGAGTCGGGTAAGTGGGGCTGCAATCTTGGAGAAATCCATAATAAATTTCCTGTAGTAACCGGCCAATCCCAGAAAACTGCGGATCTCGGTCACATTCGTCGGTGCTTTCCACTCCCTCACTGCCGCTACCTTAGTCGGGTCTACAGCTATGCCTTCCTCCGATATAACGTGCCCCAAGAAATTGACCTTTGATAGCCAAAATTCACACTTGCTGGCTTTGGCATACAATTGGTTCCTCTTCAGGGTGTTCAGAACTATCCGCAGGTGTTCAGCATGTTCCTCCTGACTCTTGGAATAGATCAGGATGTCATCAATAAATACAATTACAAACTGATCCAAGTAAGGACGGAATATCCTATTCATCAGGTCCATGAACACCGCCGGTGCATTAGTAAGCCCAAACGGCATGACTACATACTCATATAATCCATATCGTGTCCTGAAGGCTGTCTTCTCAATGTCTTCCTCTCTAACCCGGATTTGATGGTATCCGGACATCAGATCAATCTTGGAAAAGTGAGAGGAACCCCTAAGCTGATCAAACAGATCATCAATCCTGGGTAGGGGATATTTATTCCTGACAGTCAACTGGTTCAATTTTCTATAATCCACACACATTCGAAGGGTACCGTCCTTCTTCTTAACAAACAATACCGGGGCTCCCCATGCGGATGTGCTGTTCCGAATAAAGCCCAGCCTGAGCAGTTCATCAATCTGCTTTTTCAACTCAGTCATCTCAGCCGGTGCCATCCTGTAATGAGGTAACGATACTGGAGCTGCGCCGGGGTATAATTTAATCTCAAAGTCTATCTCCCTCTTAGGTGGCAGACCAGGGAGCTCTGTTGGAAATACCTCGGCATAATCTACTACCACTGCCGAAAGTTCAGCTATTGGTGCCTTATCTAATCTGAGGGTGTTCAAGGCAAGATGATTCAATTCTTCCTGCATCCTTCTAGGAATGCCCTGTCGGTCAGCGGGCACTATATACCGCCTTCCTTCAGGTGACCAAAATATCACTCTACGAAGATGGCAATCAATATGGGCCTGATACGTAGCCAACCAGTCCATGCCAAATATAACATCGTACTCAGCCATATCGATTACTAAATAATTGAACTCGAATCTGAATCCAGCGAGTTCAGTGTTCAGTGCCGTGCATATGAGCCCCAAAGATGTGTCTCCGACAGGGGATACAATAGTAAGTGAGGTGGACAGATTCTGTACTAATGTGCCCGTAGCAGATATGAATGCAGCAGATATAAATGAATGGGAAGCTCCAGAATCAAATAATGTAACTGCATAAGAACTACCAACTACGGCCATACCTTGAATCACCGAGCGGTCCACTGCTACTGGAGAAGGTATAGCAAAAAGTCGTCCTGATCCCGTAGGGTTTGGCGCCCGTCCTGCCTGATTGTATGTTCTGCCCCCTCGCGGCGGAGCTGATCTAACTGGAGGGCGGGAGGAACCCTTGAAGTTAGAGGGTCTGCTGAGCTGCGGACACTCCCTCTTGAAGTGACCCTGTTGGCCACACTGATAGCAAGTGTTCCCACCTCTAGGAACCTGGGTAACTGATGCTGACTGGGAGGTCTGATTGGGGCGAAAGCCCCCTGTAGATCCAGTAGCGGATGAGGGTCTGCCGAAACTCGGGCGGAACCTTTTATTGGGTTGAAATGCACCCCGCCCACTCTGCCATCGGCGGTTGTCACGCCGCGCTTCCTCATTCAATTCCCGCTCCACTATAGTGGCCCTGCCAACCACCCCTGCCAATGTAGGTTCCTTGAATACTGTCACCCTAGTTTTGATGCTCGGCCGAAGGCCCCGTTCAAACTTACGGGCCCTCCGGTGCTCAGTGTCCACCATGTAGAACGCGTAGACAGATAGTCGAAGGAACTCCCGGTGGTACTCTGCCACTATCTTATTGCCTTGTACTAATGATATAAAAGCTTCAGTCTGACTCTCCCTTTCTTCCTCCGGGAAAAACTGCTCTAGAAAAGTGGCTGAGAACCATTCCCAAGTCATGGCAATTCTTTCCCTTTCCGGCACCAGTGATTGTTGTTTTTCTACCACTTCCCACCAATTACCGGCATCCTCAATCAGTTGAGATGTTGCCAGTAAGATTCTGTCAGCCGGACTAGAAACCTGAAGCAGATTTAAGATCTGAGTGATCTTCTTTAACCAGTGATCTGCTCCTACAGCCCCTTCTTTTCCTCTAAAGTAGGGAGGACGCTGTTGCTGGAAGTCTTTAACCATCTTCCGCTTACTAGTGTCACTAGTAGTAGCATTTCCGTCGCTAGTAGTCGCATTTCCGCTCAAATGTTGCTGAAGAGCAGCAGCGACTGCCGCTTGAACTACATCTTTTAGCTCAGGAGGTACACCTTGTATGTTTATATTATTCTGTTCCTCTTCCCGATGGGGTACCTCCTCTTCCTGGCGAGGTGGTGATACCTCTTTCCGGTTGCGACGAGTCCTTCTCTTCGGAGCCATTTCCTAGTCATCGAAAACACTGACTTAGTTCCTTTTCAAATGGAGGAAAAAGAAGAAAGAAAAAAAATACTAAACAATATACTTTGTTTCTCATTTTTGGGGAAGATTGCCAAATAAGCACACTTGGTTTGGGGAAAACTTCCCAAGTATCTATGTTTCGTTCCATTTGTGAAATCGGGGAATTTTCTCCTATGTTCAATAAGCCTACCATTATTCCGTCAAATTTGGGGAAGACCTAAACTTGTTTTCTCATTTTTGGGGAAATAAACTCTATCTTGCTATGTTTCAATAAATCTCTCCTAGAATGAATCTTTCTTCCCTTGCTATCATTCCTTTCCGTCAATTGTTGTCCTCAGATTAAACACTTCGGTTTGAGTCAATCAAAGTAAATTAACCCGGCCCCCGTGCAGCGGACTCCGAAGAGTCGGTCGGTTGGGATTCTTAGCCTTCAGTGAGACGTGCAACCGTCTTAATCTTACTTTAAGAGATTCATCCTTCCGAATTCGCTCTGATACCAACTGTAACGCCCGCCCCTTTTCACCGTAAAATCAGAGTACTTTTTTTTTTTTTAAATAAAAATGACAAAGGGCGCGGACGTCACGACGCGAGTTAAGTTCCGAGCTTCTAAAGCCCGGCCCTTAACTGGCCAACCCTACGCGTGCGTGGAACATAAGTCCACGAGTACGGTTCACGCGTAGCAAGTAAGCTCACGGAACATAAAAATAAATGCGGATGATCATAGAACTATCCTACCAGTTCTTCAGATAGCAGGGAAGAAATACCCAATTAATTACGAAAATGCCATTATACTGTATTATCCAAAATAATACCTAAACATAGCAAACTACCTAAATTATTACATTTCCGACAAGCTAACTATACAAATACATCTTTTCCAAAATGAAGTAAAACAAAATAATTAATCCGCCTCCCCAAGCTCCTAAGCTTGGCTTCCGTCTCGCCCTTCCGGTCCGCCATCTCCTGCATCGTCAGCTAGGGTAGAAGTAGGGCGTTAGAACAACGCGCCCAGTAGGATTCCGAGTAGGGCTAGCACATGGGTTAGTAATATCCACATACAGATAATAACACAGTGAAAACTATAAACCACCATATACTGAAATATAAGTAAATGATATGCCATGGGTGTCAATGTTATGAATCCCACCCATCATTCCTGCCATATACTGTCATATCCCTCTTGACGGAAAAACTTCGTCAAGATATGTCCAACCACAAAATATCCCCCTTGACGGCAAACCCTCGTCAAGGTGTCCCCATGCCTGTTCTCGGTCGCCCCGACGGAGCATGGACTCCGGTTTGTTTATTTTTTTTTTTTTCCGCCCATGCCATGCATGAGATGTAATGCATTATGCTATGTAATATTTATAACTCATAACCTTAAGATATCATACATAGCCTTAATTTATAATGCATAACCTTAATCATAGTTCATAGCCATTAAATAAAATCCATCTTAAACATAGCATCCATAATTGTAAAAACCCATCATAAGATAAATACCAAAATCAATAAAATATGACAAAAATACCGTCACACATCCATGGCTTACAAATAGGTAGGAATCCTACCGAATACCGACTCGCGTCCTTTTTCGGCTTCGTCCGATAATCCGGCTACCGACACGCGTACCGCTCGCGATATCCAATACCTTATTACATACACATAATTAGTCCATATTTTAACCATTTCTAAGCCCATACATCATATCTTAGTGGGTTGCTTCATTTTGATCAATATTTACGGTTTTGCCACTACCGCTTCTCCATGGTTAATCAACCACTCACCCTTGCCTAACTAAGTTCATAGTTGATTATAAACTTGGATACCTAACTTAGGTCCATTAATGATCCATTCAATTATGTCACATGACCATTAAGATTAGCCATTTAATTAATCTAACCTTATTCATTTAAACCAATCCAAAACCCCATACTTAACCCTTTAAATGGTTCACCAATGGGCCATGGGTTCAAAATACCCAATTCATCAATTTTTCCCATTTTGTTTTCTTTGGCCTACTTATACATTTGAACCCATCACAAGCCCTTCCATGAAGGGGCTTAACTTATACATTTCAATCATCATCCTTTATCACACTTTAAATCCATTTACAATCATCATCAAACCATCATAAAACCATCATTTTCCCCATTTTTTGTACTCATTTAAACTACCATTACACCACCATAGGGTTCGGCCATTCACCATGGCCGAACCCATGGTTCATGATCCAATAATTTTAACCTTAAACACTCCATTATAATTTCCTCAATTGCCTACATTTAATCATTTTAAAACCCTAAAACCATAAACATTCTCCATGCTTCCATTTTTACATAATTAAATTACACAATGTCCTCCATACCTTAAAACCCTAAGAAAATCACACATTACCTTCCAATTCCACATAATTCCATGCTTAATAACTTAATTACATTACATTCCTTAATCCATTTATTTTTTTCCTTAAACTAACCCTAATTTACCCATTAGGGTTTTGTCCACTTTCCATCCTTCAAATTGATGGATTTTAAATCCATAGCATAAAATCAATAGGCCACCATTAAATTTACAAAATAAATCCCAAATCTCAAACCCTAAAAATCCAAAATTTCTTGTTTAAGAAATACTCACAATCCGTCGTCTCCTCCGATTTCCGCCGCTCCCGTCGGCTTCCTTAGCCTCCTTTCTCCTTCCTTTTAATCTTTGGTAGGTCAAGATGCTTGATCAATGGTGGAAACCTCCAAGCTTAGAATTGGCCAAGGTAGGGTTTACTTGAGGGAGGGAAAGGAGGAGATGATGGGAAAGAAGATCTCAACCTTTAATCTTGAAGTGGTGGCCTTTTGTTTTGAATTTTTCTTCTCTTCTTAGCTTCTTTTTTTCTTAATTTCCTTCTTCTCTTCTCCTTTTTTTTTTTTTCTCCTTCACTTGGACATGGGACGTCAATGGAGGAGTGGGAGGGATGGAGTTAGTGAAAATGAACATGAGAAAGAAAAAAAATCAAACTTATCCCCATTTGATGACCTCATTTTCACTTTACATTAATTTTTCACCAACCAAAGATATTTTAAGATATTTTAATCTCTTTATGGTGTTGGTTATCTAAACCACCACCAAGCCCAACGTGTCTTGCCTTTGAGGTGGGGTAGCTTGGTCTCCCATTTGACCAATTTAGCCACCAATTTAATAATTTAAGTATTTAATTAATTTGGTAATTAACTTAGGTTAATTCATTTTTATTTAACCTAATTCCCATTATTCCCCCCATGGTTGACCAAGTCAACCATGGTGGCTGGCCCCACCAATCATTGGTCCACTCGCCACCTCACTTGATGAGGTGGAGGTGGGTCCCGCTTGGCCACACCACCATTGTTTAATTCCAAATTACTTAGGGTGATTAAATTTCATTAAGCCCACTCTAAATGGATCACCATTGGGCCCATGGCCCAATTACATTTCCCACTAGCCCATTTACCTTAGAGCTTAACCATCTTGACCCATTGGGTCCCAAATGGGTATTCGACCCAATTTGACCATTCTTGACCCATTTAAATAAATTTAAATCCAAACCATAGTCTATTGGGCCACACTTGGGCCTTTATCCAATTTTGGCCCATTTACCATTTATTCCACCAATTTTCTAATTTCCACCATAAAAAAAAATAAATAATAACACATATATATTACTTTACAAATTCCGGGCCATTACAGCTCTCATTTCCATTATGGCACTGCTAAGGGTTTGAGTAACCCTGGTGGCTTTTGGTGTTCAGTCTTGACTTGTTGACAAGTTAGACAATGTGCACGAATTCCGCCACATCCCTTTTCAGTCCATGCCACCAATAATGCCTCTTTAAATCATGGTACATTTTGGTGCTTCCCGGATGGATAGAGAGCTTGGATTGATGTGCCACAATCAGTAGCTCTTTCCTGCAACTCTTTGGCACATATGTCCTTCCCCTGAATAAAAGACCCTGTCCTGTCGTAATTCCCATTCCGGTACAACGTGCCAGTAGACATCTTAGCCCAAATGTCCTCCACTTCCGGATCCATACGTTGTTCTTGTTCAATCTTGGTGATTATGTTGGATTGTATCACCAGATTGTATATGGTCCCACGGTTGTTATAATAGACTTTAAACTCTTGGATGGTATTCAACATCTCCCATTCTGATCTGATCAAACATGCCACGGATGCATGTGGTATACGGCTGAGGGCATCCGCTACCTTGTTTGCCTTGCCTGGATGATATCTAAGCGCAAACTCATAATCCGCCAGATACTCCATCCATATTCGCTGCTTGAGGTTGAGTTCCTTCTGATCAAAAAGATATTTTAAGCTCTTATGATCAGAAAATACCTCAAATTTCTCGCCGTAGAGGTAGTGTCTCCAACTCTTGAGAGCGAAAACCACTGCAGCTAATTCCAAATCATGTGTGGGGTAAAGGCCTTCATGTATTTTTAACTGCCTTGAACCATACGCCACCACACAATTACTCTGACTGAGTGTACAACCCAGTCCCTCTCCCGAGGCATCGCAATATACCTCGCAACACTTGCCACTTACCGGCAGTGGTAAGTCTTGTCTTCAGCTCTTTAAACCTTTGATTACATAGATCTGTCCACTAGTACTTGACTCTCTTTTGAGTGAGTTGAGTCAATGGAGATACAATTTTGAAAAAATCCATGATAAATCTTCTATAATAACCAGCCAATCCCAAGAAGCTACGAATTTCAGTTACATTCTTGGGCGCTTTCCATTCTTTTACGGCTGCCACCTTAGCCGGATCCACGGCTATACCTCCCTCAGATATCACATGTCCCAAGAAATTGACCTCGGATAGCCAGAATTCACATTTACTAGCCTTGGCATATAGTTATTCTGCCTCAAAATATTCAAAACTATCCGTAAGTGCTCTCCATGTTCTTCCTGACTCTTGGAATATATCAGAATGTCATCAATGAATACGATTACAAATTGATCCAAATAGGGACGGAATATTCTGTTCATCAAATCCATGAACACTGCCGGCGTATTTGTGAGTCCAAACGGCATGACTACAAACTCGTATAGTCCATACCGCGTCCGGAAGGCCGTCTTCTCTATATCTTCCTCCCTAATCCGTATTTAATGGTATCCAGACATCAGATCTATCTTCGAAAAATGGTTAGAACCCTTCAATTGATCGAATAAATCATCGATCCTGGGTAGAGGGTACTTGTTCCGGACTGTTAGTTGATTCAGCTTCCGGTAGTCCATGCACATTCGTAATGAACCGTCCTTCTTCTTCACAAACAGCACTGGTGCTCCCCATGATGATGTACTGTTCCGGATGCAACCCAGCCTAAGCAGTTCGTCAATCTGCTTCTTTAGCTCCGACATTTCTGCTGGTGCCATCTCATAGTGTGGTAACAACACTGGTGCTGTGCCAGGGTACAGCTTGATCTCGAAGTTAATCTCCCTCATAGGTGGTAAACCAGGGAGTTCTTTTGGAAATACATCAGCAAATTCTTGTACAATTGCTGGAAGTTCAGTAACTGGAACTTTATTTATGGTGATATTATTCAATACCACGTGGTTTAACCCTTCATGCAATCCACTTTGTTTATCTGCATGGACTACGTATTGCTTGCCCTCGGGTGACTTAAATGTCACTCTTCGATGATAACAGTCGATGTTGGCATGAAACTTCGCCAACCAATCCATACCGAATATAAATCATATTCAGACATGTCCAGCACTAGATAATTGAATTCAAATCTAAATCCAGCTAACTCAGTGTTAATCGCAATACATATAAGTCCCAATGCCGAATCTCCAACAGGGGATACAATAGTAAGTGTTGTGGCTAATCTTTGAACTAATGTACCAGTAGCAGTAATAAATGATGCAGCTATGAAGGAGTGTGATGCTCCAGAATCAAATAGTGCATATGCATAAGAGCTACTCACTACCGCCATACCTTGTATCACAGCATGGTCCTCCTCTTCCTCTGGAGAAGTTAGAGTAAATAATCGTCCTACTCCAGCAGGGTTAGACCTTCGACCTCCCCGACTTTGCATCCTGCCTCCTCTTGAGTTTACCGGTCTAGCTGGCAGACGTAATGATCCTCTGGAGTATGACAGCCTGTTGAGCTTTGGGCAGTCCTTTTTGTAGTGACCTGGTTGATCACAATGAAAATAGGTGTTCACTCCTCGAGAAGCTTGTGTGACCGCTACAGATTGAGTGGGCTGGTTGGGGCGAAAGCCCCCACTTGATCCAACAGACGGCGAAGGTCTGCTGAAGTTCAATCTGAACCTCTTGTTGGGTTGGTATGCACCCCTCCCACTCGGAGCTCGACGGTTGTCCATTTTTGCAAATTCCGCCATTTCTTGTTCCACAATGCTTGCCCTGCTGACCACTTCCGCCAGCGTGGCTGCTTTAAACACGGTTACCCTGGCCCTTATGTTTGGCCGTAACCCGTGCTCGAACTTGCGAGCCTTTCGATATTCCGTGTCCACTACATAGAATGCATAGATTGACAGGCTGAGAAATTCTTGGTGATACTCAACCACCGTCATTGAGCCTTGCACCAAAGTCATAAAGGCCTGAATTTGTCGTTCCCTCTCTTCCTCTGGGAAATAGCGCTCTAAGAATGTCGCTGAGAATTGCTCCCTGGTCATAGCAATTCTCTCTCTTCTTGGCACAAGTGCCTGTTGTCTCTCCACCACCTTCCACCATTTGGCAGCGTCATCTATCAAATGTGATGTGGCCAATAGTATTTTATGAGCATGACTCTTGATGTTCAAAAGAGTCAATATGTGAGAAATCTTCTCCAGCCAATTCTCGGCTCCGACAGGCCCTTCTCTACCCTTGAAGTAGGGTGGGCGCTGTTGTTGAAAATCTCTGACCATGTTACGGTCATTATTTTCACTCGTGCTTCCCCCTGCGTTCATATGTTTTTGGAGGACAGATGTTACTACAGCTTGCACCAAGCTGTACAGTTCAGGAGGCACATAGGGCACAGTCAGGTTGCTGTTTTCTTCTTCCTCTTGTTGATATGACGAGTCATATTCCTCCTCGTCCCGTTGATACGTAGGGTCACTATCCCCCTCCTCTTGCCGGGAATGTTGTGACTCTTCCTCATTGCTCGATCGTTCATGAACTGACCTCTCCTCGTCAGGAATTGACCGCTCTTCATCATGTACCGATGGCACCTTCTCGTGTACCACCTTTTTGCGTTGGGGTACCACCTTCCCTTGTGGTGTGAATATGAGCACCTCATCTTTCTTCTTATCGTCCTGACGGGTCCTTCTCTTTGATGCCCCCTCACCTAATCCGATTTGTAAAACTTTTCATTTTCCTTTCGGATCCTTTACCACTTTTTTTTGTGGCGCCATTTATTCCTAATTCATGGAAACATCATAGACTTAGTTTCCGTTATCAATATGCATCAAATGCCATAAATCCTCATAAAATCATAAAATCACATATTTTATATAAATTCAAACTTCATCTTAGTACAAAAGTGGGTAGGGTGAAACAAAACCCTATGTATAACAAAATATGCACCCTTACAAAATAACCCTTTTTTTAATACCCCTACTATTACTTCCTAGCCTAGTCTTCCGTAGAAGACTCCGTATCATTGGCAAACTTGAAACGGTTATCAGGGCACGTCATCGCCGTGTGTCCCAATACTTCACATGTCGTGCAGGGTATTAATCCAGGTCCTCCGATATACGGACAGTTAGTCCTCGCCTCTCCATGCCCATGCAGTCCACAGAACCGGCAGACAACACCCAGAGGATGAGGACAGTACATACAGTTGTGCCCATCTTGATTGTACAACTCACATGTATCATATGGGTCTATCTCCCCAAGCGATTCCAATATAATAGGAACACCTGCCATAGGATCGTCCAGAAAAGGTGTTAGATCCTCTTCTTCTTCCTCAGGAGGTTCCACCATCCCAGGGATGTCATCCATCAAATCTTCTGGAACAGGTGCTAAGTCCACATCAGCTTCCTCAGGAGGTCCCTCCTGAAGGTCCACATTAACTTCCATGCTAATACTGTTGGAAGTTGATACTAAATCCACTGGACAACTAGGTGTCCCTTTATCCCATAATTCTGTGTATTCCTCATTGCTAGACATATCTGTATCATATCAATAGAACACAAGAATATTTAACAACAATTCTAAATAAATCAACCTTGGTTTTCAGGGGAAACTGATCATGCATAAAGTCATGTACTTTGTTTGGGAAGATTACCAAATCATCACTCTTTGTGTTCTTTTGTTTCTGGGGAAATCTCTAATTTCCTGTTGTTTGTTTCTCAGTGTGAGGATTTCAGGGGAGTGCATCCTACCTTGCGATGTTTGATATATCCAATTATGATGACTGTACTTTACTTTGCTATCTTTTATTGTCATTCTCAGATGGATTGTTCAGTCTGAGTCACTCGAAGTAAATTAATCCGGCCCCCAGTTAGCGGACTCCGAAGAGTCGGTCAGTTGGGATTCTTATCCGTCAGTGAAACATGAAACCGTCCTAATCTTAGAGAATTTCAGAGTCTAATTTTTTTTAAAAATAATAATAAAACATCGGAAGAGAGCGGGCGGCGTCACGACACGAGTTAAGCTCAGACTACTCAAGTCTGAACCTTAACTGGCCACCCATGTGTACATGGAATAGACCATGATAATGAATCACACATGGAACTATCATCAACATGAGGAAAAACCTAGATTACTGCGGAATAGAAATACTAGATAGCAAGTAACAGTCTCAAACATTAATTAGCATAAATCATCCATCCAAAGTTATTAACCTAATCAAACCATAGCAAGTAATGACTTATTACATGTCCAACAAAATATAGTTCAAATGACAGTAATGTAAAGAAGTCCAGTCCATCATTCAAGCGCTTAAGCTTGGCTCCCCTCCCGGTCAACGACCTTTTCTTTCCCTTTGCTTGTACTTGCATTCTCCTCTGAGGATAGATTTAGGGCGTCAAATCAACCCGCCCAGTAGGTTCCCGATCAGAGTTACCACATGATTAGCATATAAAACATGCATATATACCATAATACATGATTAATCAAAACAGGTAAAACAATGCTATGAAGTATGCACATGCAATGAGTCTCTCCCATCATGTACATTCATAGCCATCACTTGACGTGCCTTGCACCGTCAAGGTAAATCACAATACACATCCATCTCTTCATCACTGACTTGATTCATATCACGTACTAGTCCTCCTGGCGGGACTCTCATCGCCTAAGGAGACCAATGTGACTATGATCATCATGTTACTCCTCCTGGCGTGACTTGCACCGCCGAAGAGGACGTAACCCATAATTGTAACACTATAGAACCTCATTCATTATCCCATGACTATGCATGAGATGTCAATGCCTGTATGCCATTTGTTAATGCATAATATATCATTTGAAACCACATAAAATAAACAAGAGTCTCATAAGAAAACTAAGGTAAAACTGTGGTTACAAGTAGGTAGGAAACCTACTCAAGCTTTGCTCAAGTGTTTGTTCCTTTTTGAGCTTCACCTGGTCATGACTCGCTTGTCGTTCAACTTTCGGTACCTTATTATGTAACAATAAGTAAATCATACTCTCATTTACATGTCCATTCACATATGAGACCTAAAACATCTTATAAGTCCTTTGATCAATCTTTTCATTTGGCTTGTATTCACAGATTTGCCATTGATCTAACCAATGTCTAATCTTATCATAATCAAAGTTCATAAAAGTAATCTACCTTAGTGGGGTTCTTCATTCATCAACTTTAATCCTAATCTTATCAAATAATCATTGATGGGGTTCGGCCATACTACTTGGCCGAACCACATCCTATGGGTTTTTATCCCATTTTCCATCATCATCAATGGTTGATTATTTTCTTACACATAGTCCATAATCATCATATATGATTCCTTAGTTAATACAACCATAAGCTCCCATTCAAAACAGCCCATTTATTTCAAAACAACCCCATGGGGTTCGGCCATACTCATAGCCGAACCCTAGGGTTCACTTGATCCAATCATCACCATGATCACTCATGGTTTAATCATGCTAACTCAACCATGAACTAAACATGGTTCAGCCGCATATTAATCCACCAAAATAGTAACATATTAATCCATTTATTGCCATAAGAACACCATATCTTCATATGGTTTTTAACTCACCAAAAACATGAAAAACTTACATGGATGGCCGAACCCTATGTCCATGTTTTGGTCTTTCATACATATTTTTGGTGTCACTTATTCAAATAAATTTCATGGGTTCGGCCACCCAAAGTGGCTGAACCCTATGGTCCATGTTTTCCATCTTCTAAACCATTGTTTTAGACCATGTTAACTTCAGCCTTTTTGTCATTCAGATCCAAGTTTATAATCCTTTCTATAACATGTATTTGATTCTTAAATAAAACCCAGAAATCAGTCCATAAACCTCCATGGTTTCCATGCTTCAAAACATGAAAAACCACCCATCTTTTACATGGGGTTCGGCCCTCCATGGTGGCCGAACCTATAACACCCCGATTTCTCAATAAGATGAATATTTACGAAAATGCCCCTGGATTGGTAAATTTATTAATTATGATGTTAAATAAGGAAATGGTGGGGCCCATTGCTCAAATTAAGGTCATATGAGCACATTATAAATATCAAGTTTGATTGGATGGGTAATTTCTCAATGAAGTGGATAATTACGAAAATGCCCCTGTGTGTTAAATTAATTAATTTTGTGATGTCAAATAAGGAAATAGTGGGGCCCATTGCTCAAATTAAGATCATATGAGCACATTATAAATATCAAGTTTGATTGGATGAGTAATGAACATCAATTGCGTCGAAAATGGCTAAATGGGTCAAAAGGCCCAAATGGGACCCATCGGGTCTTACTGGATTATTTGACCGTTTTGTGAATTAAAATTAAATGGGGTTAGGCTGATTTGATTGGAAATCAAGTGGAGGAAAAATGGGTAGGCCTGACCCATATGTAAAAACCAGTTACAAATGATCAAAATACCCATAATTGGGTCATGGAGTCAAAAACGGGTCAAGGAGCTAAAAGTGGACCCAACGGGTCGAGTTGACTATGGTTGACCGTGTGGACCCTCAAGGGAGCTAAAATAGGAGTTAAATCAGTTGAGTGGGACTGAAGTGAGTTGGAATTAAATTAAGTAGTGAGTCAACACATGTGCATTAAATGAAATGCATGAAGTATGTGAGTTGGGTGAGTTGAGATGGAAATCTAAATAGCCTTGAGTTCAAGTGAGTCAAAAGGGAAATTGAAGGGGCTGTAAACTCAGTGAGCTAAGTGGGAATTGGAAGAGGTTGGCTCAGCTTTAACCACCAAAACAAGTCCCACACGTTGGGGACTTGTTTGGGGTGATTTCCATGATGTGTTAAATGGGAATACATGGGATTGAGATGAGATGAGTGGGAAATCTGAATGGCTGCATGGGTAGGTGCCAAGGGGTACCTTGGAGGGCACCCAATGCCCATCGTGTTGTGCATGAAGTTATGAGGGAATTGAGAGGTGATGGTGGCTGAAATACAAAAGCAATGAGCACCCATGTTTGGCCGAGTTTCTCATTTACAAAAGCCTAGAATTCATCTCCCTCTCCCTCTCTCAAGAACACTCTCTTGGCTGAATTGGACTTGGTGTTTCTCACCATTGAATCAAGCATACAACCAGCAAGGAATTAAGGAAGCAAGGATCAAAACTCAAGAGCAAAAGGCAAAGGAAAGTGGTAAGTATTTCCATTGAATTATGTTTAATAAAATGGGTTAAATAAGACATGATTCGGCCATGTGATGGTCAAATCTATCAAAGGGTTAAAGTATGATTCTTTTATGTCCAATTAGATGGAAAACATGGACATAGGGTTCGGCCACTTTGGATGGCCGAACCCCATGAAATATTATGGTTAATGTTGATGGTTTTGTAAGATTTAAACCATGCAAGTATAGGACTGATTTTGGAGGTTTAAGATGCATACTTTGGAAAGATTGAAAGCATGGATTTGGATGTCATAATTTGGTCATGCTATGGCCGAATTTGAAAAGGGTCTAAACCATGGAAGATGGTGTCAAAAAGGAGTGGAAATGGACCATTGGGTGGCCGAACCCCATGGAAAAAGTTGGTTAATGTTTATGGTTTTTGAAATTTAAAACCATGCAAGTTGGGACTGTTTTACATGTTTTATTAGGTTTAAAATCCATGTTTTAAAGAGGGTTAAAACATGGGTTTCGATATCAGAAAAGGCTGAAGTTTATGTGGTCTAAATCAGTGGATTAAAATTGGAAAAAATGGACCATGGGGATCGGCCATCTTGGATGGCCGAATCCCATGAAATTGTGTTTGTTTTTGGATGGTTTCTTTGAAAGTTAAAACCTGATAATATACTGTTTATACATGATTATTAGAGGTTTAAAAATAGTAAACATAATCATTGGGTTCGGCCACCATGGAGGGCCGAAGCCCATGTAAAAGAGTGTTGGTTTTCATGTTGGGAAACATGTAAACCATAGACTTTTATGGACTGTTTTTGGATGGTTTTTGAAAGGTAAAACCTGATAATATTATGCTGATTCTTACATGATTTAATGGACATGAAATGTAAGTGAAAAAGGGTTCAAATCATGGGCATAGGGTTCGGCCACATTGGATGGCCGAACCCCATAAAAGTATTTGATATTTGGTATGTTTTTGGAGAGATAAAAACCATACCCATAGCGGTGAGCGTTTATGTAATTAAAATGAAAGTAAGATGGCTGTTTTGGGTTGGCCATAGGATGGCTAAACTATTTGTTTCACATGGCTAAGGGGAAGAGCCAATTGGTATTTAAATAATGGACATTATTGAGCAAAAGAACCATAAGGGTTCGGCCATGAGTATGGCCGAACCCCATGGACTGTTTTCATGGATCATTTTATGGATGCGTATGTGATTTAAGATAGAATTATGTTTACTGATTTGGTCGGCTAAAACATGACTGAACCATGTTAAGGTTGTGGGTAAGTTGTAAAGTTTAATCAAGGTAATGGTAACAATGGCATGTTTGTAAATAAGGGTCACAACCATGAGTTGGTATTTGTGGACTTAGACTCAAAAATGGGAATCAAATAAAGTAAGGGATTAAAGTTGGTCCATGATTTATGTGAATAAGGTGACGGATCTCTGTGACGGTGCACGACTGCAAGCGGTGACCGGATAAAGCCTAAGAAAGAACGGACGCTGAAGTGATTCTTCAGTAGGTTTCCTACCTACTTGTAACCACAGTTTTACCCCAGTTTTCTTATGAGACTCTTCTTTTATCTTATGTGTTTCAAATGTTATATTATGCATTAACAAATGGCATACAGGTATTGGCATCTCATGCATAGACATGGGATAATGAATGAGGTTCTACAGTGTTACAATTTATGGGTTACGTCTTCCTCGGTGGTGCAAGTCACGCCAGGAGGAGTAACATGATGATCATAGTCACATTGGTCTCCTTAGGCGATGAGAGTCCCGCCAGGAGGACTAATACGTGATATGAATCAGTCAATGATGAAGAGATGGAAGTTGTATTGTGATTTACCTTGACGGTGCAAGGCACGTCAAGTGATGGCTATGAAGGTACATGATGGGGGATGCTCATTGCATGTGCATACTTCATAGCATGGTTTTACTTGTTTTTAATGATCATGTAATATGATATATATGCATGTTTTATATGCTAATATGTGGTAGCCCTGATTCGGGAACCTACTGGGCGCGTTGATCTAACGCCCTAATTCTATCCTCAGAGGAGAATGCAAGTACAAGCAAAGGGAAAGAAAAGGTCGTTGACCGGGAGGGGAGCCAAGCATAGGCGCTTGAATGATGGACTGGACTACTTTATATTACTGTCATTGAATATTTTTTGTTGGACATGTAATAAGTCATTACTTGCTATGGTTTGATTAGGTTAATAACCTTTGGCTGGTAGATCTATGTTAATTAATGTTTAAGACTGTTACTTGCTATCTAGTCTTTCTATTCCGCAGTAATCTAGGTTATTCCGCATGTTGATGTTAGTTCCATGTGTGATTCATAATCATGGTCTATTCCATGTACACATGGGTGGCCAGTTAAGGTTCAGACTTGGGTAGCGTGACCTTAACTCGCGTCGTGACGCCGCCCGCTCTTTTTCAATGTTTTATTATTATTTTAAAAAAAAAATTAGACTCTAAAATTCTCGGAAAGGGCGGGGCGTTACAGAACCCAATGGTTATTTTTACCATTATATATCCTTCATTAATCAAGGTTAAAACCCTGATGTAATCGGCCATAACCATGGCCCAATACACACCTATTTTATTAATCAAAAGTCCATGGAAATACTTACCAAATTCCAAGCTTTTCTTATGCCTTTGCTCCTTGCCTTCTTCCCTCTTGTTTCCTTCCTTCTTTCTTCCTTTGTCTCAGCTGGTTAAAAGCATGAACCAATGGTGAAATCACCAAGGTAAAACTCGCCCAAGAGGTGTTCTTGAGAGAGGGAGAGAGGTGGGAATTCTAAGGCTTTTGCATGTGAAATTCGGCCAAACATGGGTGTTGTTTGCTTTTGTATTTCAGCCCCCAAAACCCCTCCACTCCCTCATCAATTCTTGTCTAAAACAATGGGTCTTGGGTGCTATCCAAGGCACCCCTTGGCACCTACCAATGCAGCCATTCAATTTACCATGCATCTCATCTCAATCCCATGTATTCTCATTTAAAATACATCATGGAAATCACCCCAAACAAGTCCCCAACGTGTGGGACTTGTTTTGGTGGTTATGACCCAGCCAACCTCTTCAAATTCCCACTCAACTCACTGATTTACAGCCCCTTTAATTTCCATTTTGACTCACTTGAACTCAAGGTCATTTAGATTTCCATCTCAACTCACCCAACTCACATACTTAATGCATTTCATTTAATGCACATGAATTGACTCACCACTTGATTTAATTCCAACTCACTTTAGTCCCACTCAACTGATTTAACTCGTGTTTTAGCTCCCTTGAGGGTCCACACGGTCAACCATAGTCAACTCGACCCGTTGGGTCCACCTTTAGCTCCTTGACCCGTTTTTGACTCCATGACCCAATTATGGGTATTTTGGTCATTTGTAACTAATTTTTACATATGGGTCAGGCCTACCCATTTTTCCTCCACTTGATTTCCAATCAAATCAGCCTAACCCCATTTAATTTAAGTTCACAAAGCGGTCAAATAATTCAGTAAGACCCGATGGGTCCCATTTGGGCCCTTTGACCCATTTAGCCATTTTTGACCCAATTGATGTAAATTACCCAACCAATCAAACTCAACATTCATAATGTGCTCATATGATCTTAATTTTAGCAATGGGCCCCACCATTTCCTTACTTTACATCACAAAATAATTAATTTAATAACTCAGGGGCATTTTGGTAATTATCCATTTCATTGAAAAATTGGGGTGTTACAAGAGGGACCGGCCAGCTCACATAAGCTTTCTTCTATCTATTATCATCTTCTTTAGTCGGCTAATCTTCTTGCAAATCCATGAAAAATAGGATCGGCAGCTCATGGTAACACAGCCACATCCCACTAGATTTTCTTCTCTGCTAGCCGTGTCCTGCTTTGTTGTATCTCTGCCTTGACACATGGATTTGGCCTAATCCATCTCTTGCTTTCTTCGGTCGGCCAACACATTACCTCCTTTCTTGGAATTTCTATTCTTTGTGGATACTAAAAATTCATTGGGATTTTCTCATGGCAACCCCTGTTTCTTGATTTCTTTCTAACTTTATTTCTTTCGCTGCTATACTCTGGATTATTTCTTGCTGCTCGGCACACCCTTTTTATTCTTGTGCATTGCTGGCGGAAATCAGCCAGCATTATTCCTGTTGATTTCTCTCAAAACTTTTACCAACTTCAAACAATTGATCCCTATACAGTTGATTTTCGGGACTCCGTGTCTAATTGAGTGTTCTTACTGGCAGATTTGTAGAGGTCACTTTCCTGCATCCAACACTTCAACCGATTAGCTACTCCTTGAACCAAATTTGATTCCTGGCTGCTTTTGCAAACTTGTGTTGTTGTATATGTTTTGCTCTGAACGATCCATGCTTTCTTCTTCTATGCACAACCAACAATCATGGAAGATATGGCACCCACCAGATTCACCCTTTCAATCGTCTGTATGCTGGCTCTTTGTTATTTCCTTTTGTTGCCTTTTACTCTGTACTTTCTTATCTTCTTGCTATTTGCACACTGATTTGATCTCAATACCCTGTAGCTAGCTTTCAACACAACTTCTAAGTTTGCATCTGTTCTGTTTACACAGAGTTGTCCCAACATTGGATTGATAAAGGTACTTCTACTTTGTTTTGCAAAGAGATCAGTCCCACATAAAAAGAAAACAAGTGGGTTCGAAGACAATCGTGGCATGCAAAACTGATTTAGCAAGTGCTTTGAACTTGAGTTGTACCGTTCCTCCTTTTACAGATTTTGTAACTGGTTTGGACGGTGCTTTCATATGAGCGGCCTTCTCTTTTTTTTCTCTATGCAAAGTCAACATGCCAACCACACCTCCTTTCTTTAACTTCCCGACAAAGTTTCAATTTTGGGCAGCCACACTTGCGGGCTCTATATAAGTCTATTTTATGAAAGAAATAACATTATAAACCGAACTATCATTGTGTTTTGGAAGCTTGCTGTTTGACCATATCCATGGTGACAATCGAAACCCATATGAAGTGCAGAATCAACTAAGGCCTCCATGCAGTCACATTGACATCCATACCTTAATGTAACAGATGCTGAACCTTAGCCATGCAAGTAAATCTTTGAGCAGCCTGGTCTGAACATTTCTAATGAGCCATGAATGTAACGCCCCGCCCTTTTTCACTTTACGAAAATAAGAGTAATTTTTTTTTTGAAATAAAGAGCGAGAAGAGAGCGGGACGCCACGACGCGAGCTAAGTCCGGGCTTCCAAAGCCCGGTCCTTAACTGGCCAATCATACGTGTGTGTGGACTAAGTCAACGAAAGCGGTTCACACACAATAAGGCTATACTTACAGAATAAACGTAATGCAGAATTATAATAGAGTTACTATTCCTATCCAGTTTTAAGCAATGAAGTCCATCACATTAAATAACTTAAGTTCCAATGTCCAAAATAAAAGAAACCATAGAAAGATAGTTCTAAGTTATTACAGTCCCAAAGTACAAATAACTCAAATTGCATTGTCCGAAATAAAAACGTAAATGAAGTAAGTCTAAATTATCCAAGTTCCTAAGCTTGGCTCCTTTCGCATCCTTCTTTCCGTCCATTCCCTGTATCGTCATCTAAGATAGAAGTAAGGCGTTAGTCAACGCGCCCAGTAGGTATTCCGAATAGGGTCAAACACATGGATTAGTATAAAAATCACAATAGATATATAATGTCAAAATCGTGCAAGTCAATGCCATGCCATGGGTGTCATATGCCATAATTCCTACCCATCAAAACATATCACAATCACATAAGTAATCCTCTTGATGTACAAGCCACATCAATGTATTCATTGTCATGACTCCCCACGTATGCCTTATCGGTCTCACCGAATGGCGCGTGGACTCCTCTTTCATTTCAAACATCATATACAATCTGAATCAGTGCGGATCCCTCCCCACGTTTGTTCATCAGATATCCGAATGGAGCGTGGACTCCCCTCATATGATCCCTCCCTTGCCATGCATGAGATGTGAGTGCATCATGCCATTTCATATTAAACATGTAGTATTGAAATCCCATCCTTAAAAACATAACATTTGCATACCAAAAATAGATCATCACACATATAAATAAAAAAACCATCACATATACATAGTCCAAGGTTTTCAACAAGGTAGGAATCCTACCAACGTCCAAATATTGTATCCTTGTGTTTTCGTCAAAACCGATCACTGATCGCGTCAAAGCCGATCGTACACCCGTTTGTGAAATCCCGTTGCCTTAAAATCAAATCGATGACCCATTTGATTCTCATCATTCCATGTTCATTTCCATTTACGATTATAGTCCTTAACCTGGTTAAGACCCTCAAGGGGCTTCGGCCATACATCACGGCTAAAAAATGGTCAAGTCCACAACAAAAACCCATCAATTGGGTTCGACCATACATCATGGAAGAACCTCATTTTTTTGTCTCCTTGACCCTCTTTTTAGTCCTTGTTTATTTTAGACAAAGCGGGTCCAACATCATTCATTCCTTAATTTCTTAATCTAATATTTCATGACTAATCATTTAACTTTCTAAGTACACCTAAGTCCATAAAAGTCATCCATGGGGTTCGGCCATACAACATGGCCGAACCCATGGTCCTTCATTTTCATCATCTTCCCATCTTAGCCATCATTTCTTTTCATAGCTAATCACTTAACCTTTTACACGCTCTTAGATCCATAGAATGATCGATGGGGTTCGGCCATACAACATGGCCGAACCCATGGTTCTTCATTTTCATTTATTTCTTAACTTGATAGTCCATGGTTCATCATTTAAAACATATTTAAATCCATAAACATTCTTCCATGGGGTTCGGCCACACAACATGGCCGAACCCATGGTTCTTCCTCTACATCTTATTTCCATTTCATATCACCACGAGGATGGGTATTTACATCCAACATGTTTTAGCACTTGATGGGGTTCGGCCATACAACATGGCCAAACCTCATCTTGTCTTTCCTTGGGTCATCAAATGATCCATATATAAAAATTAGGGTTCGGCCATGCAAGGGGCCGAACCTTGTTCTTGATTATTCTCTTTATGAATTTTATCCCTTATATTGAACATACATAAGGTCATCCATAAATCATGTATACACATAGTCCTTAACAACTTCATTTATACAACCTATCTTACCCATCAACAAGATTAGGGTTTTGTCTATTTTTCAATCTCTAAAACCACATTTTGGATTTGAACAATACCTTGTTTTATGTTCATCTTATTGTTGTTCCTTGGATGGATTTCAAATCCATGGCCTTATAACCATTTGGCCAATCTTTTCAATCCGAAATGGAACCCCATGGGTTCGGCCATTCCATAGCCAAAACCATGGTTCCCTTAGTTTCTTCTTAATCATTAAACCCTTGTTGAATATTACATACCTCTCCAACGACTCTTCCTTTTCTTTAGATCTGATTTTGCTCCTTCCTTAATGCTTCCTTCCTCCTCCTTCCTTCTTCGGTTTCTCTAAGTTTAGAGCCGAAAATGTGTAAGAGAGAGATGAGAAGAGGCAATGCAACCCCTTGATCCACTTTGAGAATTTGGCCAAGTATGATAAGAGAGGGAGATGGAATGAAATGAAAAACCCCAAGGGAGGATTCGGCCAAATGGGTGAAGGCTTGAGAGAGGGAGAGAGGTGAGAGTTCTTTTGCTCAAGAGGGAGGGAAATAATGAGATGAAACTCTATTTTCTTGTCTCAAGGAGACGGGGTCGGCCCTAGGTTTGAAGGTTGAGAGAGAGAGAGATGAGATGAAACTCTTTCTTTGTCTCAAGGAGAGTTAGCCCTAGGGCTTTGGTATGAGCCTTTGTTACTAAACCTAATCTCCCAACCACCCTCATCACTTCTTGGTCTTTCCCATGTGTCCCTTGGCTAAGCCATGTGTCTCCTTGGTTAGCTAAGGAGACACATGGCTTACACTTGTCCTTCTCCCCCTTCCCAATGGTTTTTGTGTCTAGGGTTTCCATGAGATGCCTCCCCTTTTGACTCACCTAAGTCCCTTCCACTTCCATGTGACTCACTTGTTTATTTTGACTCACTTCCCATTCAACTCACTTCACTTAAATGAAACTCATTCCCCCTAACTCAAGACTTAGACTTTATTCTTAATTAATTAATTCCTTATCTCAACTCACTTCACTTAACCCTCTTGGACTCACGCATTAACTCACCCATGGTTGACCAAGTCAACCATGGTAGTCAGCCCCACCAGTTACCTTAGAGCACACGCCACCTCACTTGATGAGGTGGGTTTGGGTCCCACTTGGCTATGCCATTTCCATGTCACCTCATACACTTCCCACCTCACTTGATGAGGTGGATCCCATGCCTTAGATCTTAATTGGGTACATGACCCGATTAAATCAATTCCTTACCCATTTACCTTAATCATGAATTCATCTTGACCCATTGGGTCTCAATTGGGTATTTGACGCAATTAACTACAATTATCCAATTAATTAGAGTAAAACCCTATCCATGATCCTTTTGGATCATAATTGGGCCATTGCCCCAATTCTTATGTGTAACGCCAGCCCCTTTTCACCGAAATCAGAGCCTATTTTTTTTTTAAATGAATAGTGACAAAGGGCGCGGACGTCACTACGCGAGTTAAGTCCGAGCCTCTAAAGCCCGGCCCTTAACTGGCCAACCCAACGTGTGCTGGCGCGGACGTCACGACGCGAGTTAAGTCCGAGCTTCTAAAGCCCGGCCCTTAACTGGCCAACCCTACGTGTGCGTGGAACGAAGTCCATGGAGAATGGTTCACACGTAGAAAGCACGTACGAGGAATATTGAATTAACTGCGGAAGCTATAATAGAGACTATCCTACAAATTTGAGATAGTAGGGAAGATACATTCATTTAATTACCAAAATACCTCAACAACATAAAATCCAAAATAAAATCCAAAACATAGCAATTAATCTAAAATATTACATGCCGACGAGCTAAGCTATCAAATACATTTCCAAAGTAAACTTGAATAAACTAAGTAGTCTGTCTCCCCAAGCTCCTAAGCTTGGCTCCCGTCTCGTCCTTCTGCTCCGGCATTTCCTGCGTCATCAGCTAGGGTAGAAGTAGGGCGTTAGACCACGCGCCCAGTAGGACTCCGAGTAGGGCTAACACATGGATTAGTGATAACAAGCATACAGATAATCATATAATGAAAATTAGAAAGTGAATGCCATGCCATGGGTGTCTTATGTCATGTATCCCACCCATCATCCTTACTATCATGATGCCATATCCCCCTTGACGGAAAAACCTAGTCAAGATATAACTAATCACACTGTATCCCCTTTGACGACAAGGCCTCGTCAAGGTGTTCCCATGCTTATTTCTCGGTCACCCCGACGGAGCATGAATTCCGATTGTACCTTATGGTACCCCCTTGATGGATGAATCACATCAAGATATCCCCATGTTTGGTTCTCGGTCGCCCCGACGGAGCATGGTCTCCGGTTATAGCCTATCAGGCTATCCCCATGGCTGCTTCTCGGTCGCCCCGATGGAGCATGGACTCCGGTTTCATTTCATCCTTCCCCTACCATATCCCTCCCATGTCATACATGAGATGTAGATGCCATATACCATGTAATATATGTAACTCATAGTCATAAAACCCATCTTAAAACAATCCCATGATTATCAAAATAAATCAAAGGAAACCCATCACATAATACTAAATCCAAAACCCATCTTAAAACCAACCACATGATTTTCAAAATAAATTAAAGGAAAACATCACATAATACTTAATCCAAAACCCATCTTAAAACAAACCATATAATTTCCAAAATAATTCAAAGAAACCGTCACTCAATCCATGGCTTACAAAAAGGTAGGAATCCTACCGAATACCGACTAGCGTCCTTTCTCGCTTGCGTCTGATAATCCGGTCGCCGATCACGAACCCTTGCAATGTCCAGTACCTTATTATACATATCAATTAGTCCATGTTTTTAACCTTTTAAGTCCATTAATCATACCTTAGTGGGGTTCGGCCATACACCATGGTTGAACCTCACTAACTAGGTTTTGTGGGTCCCATTTAATCTATCAATTATTTTAATCACATAAGTCTAAAAATCAGCCCCCTAGTTAACCTTACATAAGTTTGTTACTTAGAGTCCCTAAGTCCATGGTCATCCCCCATGGGGTTCTTCATTTTGGCCATTAATTACGGTTTTGCCACTACCTCTTCTCCATGGTTAATCACTCATTCATCCATGCCTAATTAAGTCCATAATTGATCATAGACTTGGATTCATTCATGACCCATCAATCATGACATAAAAATGATTAAAAATAGCCATTTACCTAATCTAATCCCCATTAATTAATCCATATGCATACACCTTAATATTAGTCTTTAATTGGTTCACAAAATGGGTCCATTGATGTCTCATTAACCATAACATAACAATACTAGAAAATCAGCCATTTAAATACTCTAACCCTCATTCATTTCTCACATACATAATACCAAATTTAATCCATAAGTTTACCCACCAATGGGTCATGGGTTCATCATTCATTGGTGACATTTAAGACCATAAAAAAAAAAAAACATTTACCTTCATCCATGGATTCCCTCATTTAAAAACCCCTTTTAAAATTACCATTATTCTTTCATTCAAAACCTTCAAAATCATTAACCCCTTTGATCAACATTATGTTTATCACTTTGAGTTCATCAACATTACCAACCTTCCCCATTGAAATCACTTAACCACCTTCCATGCTTTTCTTCACTAACGTCCCTTTAAAACTTACAAACACTTGACCCTCTTTAAGCCTCCAATACATTAACACCTTACTCCACATTTTCTATCCTTTTAAACCCATTTAAAAACCACCATTACATTACCATAGGATTTAAAAACATTCCATCCCTAAAATCTCTCCATGGTTTTATTTTTAGAACATTATTTCCCACACTTAAAAAACCATTTTAAACTATCCCATTCTCAACCATTCCTCCCTATTTTTACACCCTTCAAATTTACAAGCACATAACCCTAAAAATCACAAATTATCCTCCATAGCTTCCATTCTTTAAAACCCTCATAAATCACCTAAACACCTACCATTTCATCACCATAGGGTTCGGCCATTCACCATGGCCGAACCCATGGTTCATGATCCATCATTTTGGTACATTTTCTTGAGTCCATTAATGACTCATTTAGTCATGCCATACTTCCCATTCTTTTCATGGTTTCTAAAACACTTAATTCATCAAAGTTTCCCCATGCCTTTTAAGGCTACCAACAACATTCACACCTCCCATGCATTTCCTCATTTAAGCCCCTTTAAAAATTTCCTACATTTAATCACTAGAAACCCTAATAATCCTAATCATTCCTTCCATGAATTTCTTCATTTAACAACCCTTTACAAATCACCATATTTAATCATTAGCACCTTAAAAAAAATATATAAACCATCTTTCCATGATTTTCATTCAAGATCCCTTTAAAAAGAACTACCACATTTAATCAATAAACACTTACAAACCCTAAATCATCCTCCATTCTTTTTCCTCATTAGAACTCTTTAACTTCACTAACATTTATTCATTAACATCTTAAAATCATAAATCCCCCTTCCATGGTTTTGATCTTGAAAACCCCATTTAAGCTTACTTAATTACTCACCATAATTCCTTCCAAAAATCACACACATTTCATGCTTAAATAAATTTCATTACATAATGTCCTTAATGTATTTATTTTTCCTTAACCTAATTTATCCACTTTTCCATCCTTCCATTTGATGGATTTGAGATCCAAGGCCTATGATTATTTGGCCACCATCCAATTTAACAAGAATAGATCCCAAAACTTAAACCCTAAAAATCCAAATCTCTTGTTTAGAAATTACTTACAATCCGACGCCTCCTCCGACTTTCGTCACTCCCGTCGGCTTCCTAGGCTTCTTTTCTTCTTCCTCTCCTTGTTTGATCGGCTAAGATGCTTGATCCATGGTGAAAACACCATAGCTTGGGTTGGCCAAGATGGGGTGTACTTGAGAGAGGGAGAGGAGGAGATGGTGAGAAAGAAGATCCCAACCTTTGATCTTGGAGTGGTGGGCCTTTGCTTTGAATTTTTTCTTCTCTTTTTAGCTTTCTTTTCTTCTTTCCTCCATGGTTTCTCTTCTTCTTTCTTCTCCTTAGGTGTAGGACGGTTTTGAGAGTGAAAGAGATGAAGTGAGTGAAATGAGGATGGAATTTGAGAGATGAGATGAAGTCATCTCCTTTTGATTGGTTAAGATACACTTTACCATTAATGTCTCCCACCAACCCACATAAGATTTTTATCTTGCTTTATGGTGGTGGTTGGGATAACCACCACCCAAGTCCAACGTGTTTGAGCTTTAGTGATAAGGTGAAATGGTTTGGGTCTTCCATTTGACCACCCTTTTTATTAGCTTAATTGATTAATTAATTGGATCATTAGGTTAATTTAATTAATTCCCACTTTAACTTAATTCCATTACTTAAATTACCTTCATACATCCACCCATGGTTGACCAATTCAACCATGGTGGCCGGCCCCACCAATCCTTGGTCCACATGCCACCTCACTTGGTGAGGTGGAGGTGGGTCCCAATCGACCACATCACCTTGATCTAATTCAAATTAACTTAGGTGATTTAAACCCATTCAATTCATTCCCACTTATTAGATCACCATTGGGCCGATGGCCCAATTAAATTCACCCTTATCCATTTACCTTAGAGCTTACATTATCTTGACCCATTGGGTCCCAAATGGTTATTGGGCCCAATTTGACAATCCTTGGCCCCATTGACCATCATTGACCATTTAAATGATTTTAAATCCAATCCATGGTCCATTGGGCCATACTTGGGCCTTTGTCCATATTTTGATCCATTCACCATTTATTCCATAAAATTTCTAATTTCCACCATTTAAAATAAATAATAACCACATATATATTTATTTACAAATTCCAGGCCATTACATTATGCATCTAATATTCATTCCCTCTATAAATATTAAATTTAACAATTAAAATCGATAATATCCAATATAATAATTGGATTGAAAATTCGGGATGTTACAATATTACCCTCTTTTAAAATTTTTGTCCCGAAAATCGAGCGAAGTAGGGTTTCAAACAACTCATACAAAAAACTTAGGATGAGTGCTTTCATTTCTGATTCAAGTTCCCAGGTGACTTCCTCATTACCATGTCGATCTCATACCACGTTGACGAACTGCATGGCTCGGTTCCGTAGCACCTTCTGTTCTTTTCCGATCACTCTGACCGGTCTTTCAACATAAGTCACGTCGCTTTGCACATCAACATCTTGCATGTTCAACACGTGTGAAGGATCAGGATTGTATTTCCTGAACATAGAAACATGGAATACATCATGCAAAGATGACAACTGTGGAGGAAGCGCCAATTGATAAGCCACCTCCCCCACCCTCTTTTGGATTGGAAACGGTCCCACAAATCTAGGCGACAATTTCCCTTTCTTCCCGAATCGCATGTGTCCCTTTCGTGGTAAGACTTTCAAGAACACTAAGCCTCCCACTTCGAACTCAAGGAACCTCCTCCTCTTGTCAACGTAGCTCTTCTGATGACTCTGTGCAGCAAGTAGATGTTGTCGTATCAACTTAATTTGCTCCGTGGTCTCTACAACTAGCTCAGGTCCAATAAGTGCAGGTTCACCGGCCTCTGTCCAACACACTGGTAATCTATAGGGTCTACCATACAACGCCATCTGGAGGCTTGCCTGGTAACTGTTGTTGTAAGAGAACTCAACCAGTAGTAAGTGATCTCCCATCCACCCTTGAAGTCTAACATACATGCTCTCAGCATATCCTCCAATGTCTGTATTGTCCTCTCCGACTGTCCATCAGTCTGTGGATGGAACGCTATGCTAATCAATAAATTTGTCCCCATAGTCGACTGCATGCTCTGCCATACCCTGCCGGTGAATCGGCCATCTCTGTCAGGCACAATAGTCTTGGGGATACCATGTAGTTTGATGATATCCTTCATGTACCGTCGTCCCAAATTCTCAGATGTATCTGTCATCTTGATGGGAAGAAAGTGTGCAGACTTGGTCAATCGATCTACCACGACCCATATTGCATCGTTACCCTTTGATGACCTTGGCAACCCTGTCACAAAATCCATGGAGATATGTTCCCATTTCCACTCCGGTACTGGTAAGGGTTTGAGTAATCCTAGTGGCTTCTGATGTTCAGTCTTAACTTGCTAACAAGTCAGGCAGTGAGCAACAAACTCTGTCACATCTCTTTTGAGTCCATGCCACCAATAGTGTCTCTTCAGATCATGATACATCTTGGTGATGCCCGGATGAATAGAGAGTTTGGTTTGGTGTGCCTCGACCAATAACTCTCTTCTGCAGCTCTGAGGCACATATGTCCTGCCTCGGAATAAAAGACCGTGTCCCGGTCGTAACTTCCATTTCGGTAAAATCTCACCAGTAGACATTTTAGCCCATATCTCTTCCACTTCCGATTCTGTCCGTTGTTCCTGTTCAATCTTGGAAACCATGTTGGACCGTATGATCAGATTATACATACTCCCATGGTTCTTGATGTACAAATTGAACTCTAGAATGGTATTAAGCATGTCCCATTCTTTCCTAATCAGACTGGCCACTATTGTATGTGACATGCGGCTGAGGGCATCCGCCGCTTTGTTCGCCTTGGCAGGACGATATCGAAGCACGAACTCATAATCTTGCATGTATTCCATCCATCTGCGCTGCCTCATGTTGAGTTCCTTCTGATCAAACAAATATTTCAAGCTTTTGTGATCGGAAAATACCTCAAACTTCTCGTCATAAAGATAGTGTCTCCAGCTTTTGAGAATGAAGACCACTGCGACCTATTCCAGATCATGTGTGGAATAGTGGCGTTCATGGATTTTCAACTGTCTTGATCCATAAGCCACCACGTGTTGACTTTGAGTGAGAGAACACCTGAGTCCCTCTCCTAAAGCATCACAATATACTTCATATGTAAGGTCTCGGAATTTTGGAATTAATATAAGTGTGAATATTGTTTATTTTAATGATGGAAATTAGAAAATTGGTGGAGTAAATGGTAAATGGGCCAAAATTTGGACAAAGGCCCAAGTGTGGCCCAATAGACTATGGTTTGGATTTAAATTTATTTAAATGGTCAATGAGGGTTAAATGGGTCAAAAATGGTCAAATTGGGCCAAATACACATTTGGGGACCCAATGGGTCAAGATGGTTAAGCTCTAAGGTAAATGGGCTAGTGGGAAATGTAATTGGGCCATGGGCCCAATGGTGATCCATTTAGAGTGGGCTTAATGAAATTCAATCACCCTAAGTAATTTGGAATTAAACAATGGTGGTGTGGCCAAGTGGGACCCACCTCCACCTCATCAAGGAGGTGGCGGGTGGGCCAATGATTGATGGGGCCAGCCACCATGGTTGACTTGGTCAACCATGGGTGGAATAATGGGAATTAGGTTAAATAAAAATGAATTAACCTAAGTTAATTACCAAATTAATTAAATACTTAAATTATTAAATTGGTGGCTAAATTGGTCAAATGGGAGACCAAGCTACCCCACCTCAAAGGCAAGACACGTTGGGCTTGGTGGTGGTGTAGATAACCACCACCATAAAGAGATTAAAATATCTTAAAATATCTTTGGTTGGTGAAAAATTAATGTAAAGTGTAAATGAGGTCATCAAATGGGGATAAGTTTTTTCTTTCTCATGTTCATTTTCACTAACTCCATCCCTCCCACTCCTCCATTGCCGTCCCATGTCCAAGTGAAGGAGAGAGAAAAAAAGAGAAGGAGCTCAAGGAGAGAAGAAAAAAAAATGGAATTTGGAGGGAGTTCACTCTAAGATTAAGGTTATCATCTTCCTCCCATCATCTTTTCCTCTTTTCATCTCTCAAATTCAAACCTAACATGGCCGATTTTAAGGTTGGGAGTTGCCACCCTTGATCAAAGATCTTGACCTATCAAAGATCAAGAGGAAGGAGAGAGGAGGCTACGGGGATTGACGGAAGCGGCGGAAATCGGAGGAGACGTCGGATAGTGAGTATTTTTTTAAACAAGAAATTTTGGATTTTAGGGTTTAAGATTTAGGGCTTGTTTTTGTGAAATTTAATGGTGGATAGATAATTTTATGCTATGGATTTTAAATCCATCAAATGGAAGGAATGGAAAGTGGGTAAAACTCTAATGGAGAAAAAATTAGGGTCAGGGAAAAGAAATAAATAAATGTAGTATGTGCATTGTATAAATTATGGAATTGAGTATGGAATGGGGTGCTTGGAATAAGAATCATGGGCCATAGGGTTCGGCCATGCCATGGTGGGTGATTAGGGTTTGATGAAATTGGTTAGGGTTTAAAGGATGGAAGGCAATGAAGGTTTTTGATTAATGCATTTAAGGTTTTAATGAATGCATGGGAGTAATGTTTAAAATGGTTTTATGATGAAAATGTAAAAGGATTTTATGGCATTGGAAGACATAAAAGAGAATAAATTATGAACCATGGGTTCGGCCATGGTGTATGGCCGAACCCTAGGTTGTTGTGTGTGTGAAGTTAATTAGGGTTTTTAAGGTTAAAGTCATGGAAAAATGGTAAGAGTAATGGATTTAATATTTTGGCGAATGGAGATATTTTGGAGTAAGGAGTGATGAATCACGAACCATGGGTTCAGCCATGGTGTATGGCCGAACCCTATGGTGAACAATGGTGGATTTAATGGTTGTGATTTATGGAGAAATAAATGGGAAAATGTTAGTAGTTTTGATGGACCCAAAATATGTAATGATACCTTGAAATGGTGATTTAAATGCATGATGTAAACCTCTCATGGGAGGACTTGTGGTAGATCTAAAATGTGCTAAAAGATCCAAGGAAAATGGGGAACAAGACATCATGGGTTCGGCCATGGTGTGTGGCCGAACCCATGACCCATTTTGTAAGTTATTGTATGGGCTAAGGTTGGGTCCATGCTTGTATCTAGATGATGGAAAATTTGATTAAATTAAGTGGATGATTTAGGGATGTTAGGTCATGGTCAATGAATCATTAATGGACCTAAGTTAGGGACCTAAGTGGTGGATCAAGTTTGGACTTAATCATACCTAGATAAATGAGTACATAATCATGTGAAGGGGTAGTGGCAAAAATGGTAATTATTGGCTAAATTGAAGAAAACCCACTAAGATATGATTTATGGGCTTGGAAATGGTAAAATATGGACTAATGTGGTAATTTAATAAGGTGTCGGATAGCGCGAGCGGTACGCGAGTCGGTAGCTGGATTGTCGGACGAATACGGGAAAAGGACGCGAGTCGGTAATCGGTAGGATTCTTACCTATTTGTAAGCCATGGATTAGATGCTATGTGATTGGTTTATTGGTTTATTTTTAGTAATTATATTGATTGGTTGCATGATGGGTTTTAAGATTATGATATGTTTAAGATGGATTCTTATGGCTATGATTAAGTATTATATGGAATATGGCTATGAATTATGTTTAAGGTTATGCATTATAAGTTAAGGCTATGTATGATATGTTAAGGTTATGAGTTATAAATATTACATAGCATAATGCATTACATCTCATGCATGGCATGGGCGGAAAAAAAATAAACAAACCGGAGTCCATGCTCTGTCGGGGCGACCGAGAACAGGCATGGGGACACCTTGACGAGGCTTTGCCGTCAAGGGGGATATTTTGCGGTTGGACATATCTTGACGAGGTTTTTCCGTCAAGAGGGATATGACAGTATATGGCAAGAATGATGGGTGGGATTCATAACATTGACACCCATGGCATATCATTTACTTATATTTTCAGTATATGGTGGTTTATAGTTTTCACTGTGTTATTATCTGTATGTGGTTATTACTAACCCATGTGCTAGCCCTACTCGGAATCCTACTAGGCACGTGTTTTAACGCCCTACTTCTACCCTAGCTGATGATGCAGGGGATGGCGGACCGGAAGGGCGAGACGGAAGCCAAGCTTAGGAGCTTGGAGAGGCGGATTAATTATTTTGTTTTACATTTATTTTAGAAAAGATGTATTTGTATAGTTAGCTTGTCAGAAATGTAATAATTTAGGTAGTTTGCTATGTTTAGGTATTATTTTGGATAATACAGTATAATGGCATTTTCGTAATTAATTGGGTATTTCTTCCCTGCTATCTGAAGAACTGGTAGGATAGTTCTATTATCATCCGCAGTTATTTTTATGTTCCGTGAGCGTACTTTCTACGCGTGAACCGTACTCGTGGACTTATGTTCCACGCACGCGTAGGGTTGGCCAGTTAAGGGCCGGGCTTTAGAAGCTCGAAACTTAACTCACGTCGTGACGTCCGTGCCCTTTGTCACTTCAAAAAAAAAATAGGCACTGATTTTCGGTGAAAAGGGGCGGGCGTTACATCATAACCCTTGTCCCTTTCCGGCAGAATCAGAATAGGAGCAGTTGTAAGCCTCTCCTTCAGTTCTTCGAATCTTCCGTTGCATACATCAGACCATTTAAATTTGACTCCTTTCTGAGTGAGTAGGGTAACTGGAGATACAATCTTGGAGAAGTCCATAATAAACTTCTTATAATAACCTACCAATCCCAGAAAACTGCCGATTTCGGTCACATTCCTTGGAGCTTTCCATTTTCTAACTACCGCCATTTTAGCCGGGTCCACGGCTATACCTTCCACTGATATGACATGCCCCAAGAAGTTAACCTTAGATAGCCAGAATTCACAATTGTTTGCTTTGGCATACAACTGATTCTTCTTCAGGGTGTCCAGGACTATCAGCAAATGCTCAGCATGCTCCTCCCGACTTTTGGAATAAATCAGGATGTCATCGATGAAAACAATTACAAACTTGTCCAAATAAGGACGTAAGATTCTGTTCATCAGATCCATGAGCACAGCTGGTGCATTGGTAAGTCCAAAGAGCATGACCACATACTCATATAGTCCATACTGGGTTCTGAAAGCCGTCTGCACTATGTCTTCATCCCTAACCCGGATTTGATGGTAACCTGACATCAGATCAATCTTGGAGAAGTGACTGGAACCCCTGAGTTGATCGAATAGGTCATCAATCCTGGGTAGAGGGTACTTGTTTTGACTGTCAGCTGGTTCAATTTCCTGTAATCTATGCACATTCGAAGCGTACCATCCTTCTTCTCCACAAATAATACTGGTGCTCCCCAAGATGATGTGTTTATCCGGATGCACCTGTAACACCCCAATTTCTCAATGAAATGGATAATTATGAAAACGCCCCTGGATTGGTAAATTTATTAATTATGATGTTAAATGAGAAAATGGTGGCGCCCATTGTTCAAATTAAAGTCATATGAACATATTATAAGGGTCAAATTATCCTGAATGGGTAATGAACATCAATTTGGGTCAATATGGTTAATTGGGTCAAAGGACCCAATTGGATCCAATGGGTCACAATGGACTTATTAGGCCATTGGGTGAGCCCAAATTTAATGGGGTTAAGCTGAATTGATCGAAAATTAAGTGGAGCATAAATGGGTAGGCTTAATGCACATGTGAAAACCAAATGCAAATGGCTAAAGCAGGCCATAAATGGGTCATGTTGTCAAAACGGGTCAAGGAGCTAAATGGGGACCCAATGGGTCGGGTTGACCAAGATTGACCACGGCTGACCGTGTGGGCCCTCAAATGAGCTCAATGGTGAGTCAAATCAGGTTGAGTGGGATGGGAATGAGTTGCATTTAAATTAAATGGTTGGGTTGACTCAAGTGTAATAAATGTATGGTATTTAATGTGGGAGTTAAGCCATTGAGTTAGTTGAGTCAAAATGGAAATCAAAGGGGCTGTAAAATCAGTGAGTTGAAGGGAATATGAGGAGGTGTATTGGCCTCAAACAAACCAAAACAAGTCCCACACGATGGGGACTTGTAATGGTAGTTTCCATGCTAAGTTTTAAATGGAAATGGATGGGAATTGGATGAGATACATGGGGAGCTGAATGGTTGCATTGGCTGGTGCCAATGGGTGTCTTGGTTGTGCCAAGTGACCCTTTGGTTTAATCAAGAATATATGAGGGAAATTGAGAGGTCATAGTGGGTGATTTACAAAAGAAGAAGACCACCCCATTTGGCCGATTTTCACACAAAGAAAATCCTAAGAATCCTCATCTCTCTCCCTCTCTCCAAACTCTTTCTCTTGGCCGAACCAGCAGTGGTGTTTTCACCAATTGATCAAGCATAAACCAGCAAAGGAAGGACAGCTAAGAAAGATAGGAAGTAAAGAGCAAAGGCAAGAGGAAAAGCTTGGAAAATTTGGTAAGTATTTCCATGGGTTTTTGTTTAACAAAATGGGATTAATGGAACATGATTTGGCCATGGGTTGGCCGAATCTACCAAGGGTATGAAGTATATAAATTGATGCTTAAGAGATGGGAAACATGGATCATAGGGTTCGGCCACCTTGGCTGGCCGAACCCCATGAAATATTATGATCATGTGGATGGTTTTTGTAAGATAAAATCATGCAAATAAGGGACTGTTTTAGATGTTTAATTAGACTTATGATGCATGTTTTGAAAAGGTTTAAAACATGGATTTGGATGTCATGAATGGCCGAATGCATCCTGGGTCTAAACCTTGGGTATAAAATGATGAAATGGATCATTGGGTTTGGCCACCTTGGATGGCCGAACCCCATGAAATGATGTTGGTATTTTGATGGTTTTTGTAAGTTAAAACCATGCAAATGATGGACTGTTTTGGATGATTAAATTAGACATAAGATAAATGTTTAAGAGGTTCAAATCAAAGGCCATGGGTTCGGCCAATGAGTATGGCCGAACCCCATGAAATGGTGTGATAATTTTATGGTTAATGATGATGGTTTTGAGAGATAAAAACCATACATTACCATGGGGTTTTTATGTGATTTAAATGAAGATAAATTTACTGTTTTTGGTCGGCCAATATATGGCTGAACCATCTTATGTTATGGTTAAGTTGCTGATTTAAATCATGGACAGATGATGGACTAATTGAATCAAGAGAACCACATGGCCGAACCCCATGGACTGTTTTGAGGGGAGATTTGGATTAAAATCATGATGGAAACTAAGGTTTGTTTTATGCTTTTGTTCTAAGAAACACCTATGCTTAGTTATGGATCTAATATTAATTTGATCAACCATGATAAGGATGGAAAGGATGGTGAGTTATATGGACTGTTTTTGTTGAATTAAAGGGTTTCAAACTTGAATATCATGGAACATTATGAAGTGTTTAAAAAGGGATCTAAGTGAACATTTGGACAAGACATAGGTCGGCCATTTCATGGCCGAACCATGGGGTTACTATGGCTAAGTTATAACATAGAGATTCAAATGTGAAAGCCATAGGGTTTGGCCATATGTATGGCCGAACCCCATGGACCATGGTTATGGTGTTATGAATCAATTTCATAGAAATAATTGGTGGTTTTAAAGTTAGTGCATGATAAAATTATTTATTGGTAGCAATGGCAATTTTGTGAATAAGTGTAACAATCAAGAGATGAAAGAGGGGACCAACTTAGATGATGAGGTTCGGCCATGCTAAATGGCCGAACCACATTCAAATGTGTTATGGGATTAAAGTTGATTCATGGTTTATGTGAATACGGTGACGGATCTCTTTGATGGCACACTAGTCGTGAACGGGTGACGCTAAAGAAAGAACGAACACTGAAGTGAATCTTCAGTAGGTTTCCTACCTACTTGTAACCACAGTTTTATCTTGGTTTTTATGAGACTCATGTTTATTTTATTGGTTTTGAATGATGGATATTATTTACATGTTTTATATATACATTGGCATCTCATGCATGGACATGGGATGATAATTGTGGAAACCGGAGCCCACACTCCATCGGTATGCCCGTGATGCAACTGTGGGGCCTCCTTAGGCGATGTGGGTCCCGCCAGGAGGATTATCTGATGGTTATGGACACCGGAGCCCACATTCCGTCGGAATGCCCGTGATGCAACTATGGGGCCTCCTTAGGCGATGAGAGTCCCGCCAGGAGGATTAATTTGTTGATATAAGACACGTCAAGTGATGGCTATATGTATGTGTGATGGGGTGGGGCTCATTACATTTGCATACATACATAGCATGGTTTTATATGTTTTTGATAATCATACATTTGATATATGCATGATTTATAATCTAACCATGTGGTAGCCTTGATCGGAAGACCTACTGGGCAAGTTGATCTAACGCCCTAATTCTATCCTCAGAGGACAATGCAGGAACAGGAAAGGGGAAAGAGAAGGTTGATGACCAGGAGGGGAGCCAAGCTTAAGAGCTTGATGTTAGAATGATTTTTATATTACTGTTTTATGAGTTACATTTTTATGGACATGTAATAAGTTGATACCTTTGCTATGGTTTGTTTAAGATATTGACAATGGATGGTTGGATAAGTTATTTTAATAATGGAGATTTGTACTTGCTATCTATTCGGTATAATTCCGCAGTCAGTCTAGCTATTTCCGAATAACTTGTTTAGTTCCATGTGTTTTTTGTTATTGTGGGATAGTCCATGCACACATGGGTGGCCAGTTAAGGGTCGGACTTAGGTATTCCGGACTTACCTCACGTCGCGACGCCGCCCGCTCTCTTCCGGTGTTATTATATTGTTATTTAAAAAAAAAAAATTAGACTCTGATTTCTCGGAGAGGACAGGGTGTTACAGCACCCTAGTCTGAGCAATTCATCAATTTGATTCTTTAACTCGGACATTTCAGCTGGGGCCATCCGGTAATGCGGCAATGACACTGGAGTAGTGCCAGGATACAACTTGATCTCAAAATCAATCTCCCTCTTGGGTGGCAAGCCAGGGAGTTCTATCGGGAATACCTCCGCGTAGTCTTTCACTACTGCTGGTAGTTCAGCCACCGGTGCCTTGTCTAATCTGATGATGTTCCATACAAGGTGGTTCAATTCTTCATGTAGTCTCCTGGTCATAGGAATGCTTTGTTTGTCAGCATATACCACGTATCACTTTTCCTCGGGTGACCAAAATATCACCCTGCGGAGATGGCAGTCAATGCTAGCCTGGAAGTTAGCCAACTAATCCATGCCAAAGATGATGTTATACTCCGTCATCTCGAGTACCAGATAATTGAACTCAAATCTGAATCCAGCGAGTTCAGTGTTTACCGCTGTACATATAAGTCCCAGTGATGTGTCTCCAATGGGGGATACAATAGTGAGTGCGGTGGACAATTTTTGTACTAGGGTACCAGTAGCAGATATAAATGCAGCAGATACAAAGGAGTGGGATGCTCCGGAATCAAATAATGCGAAAGCATAGGAACTACCAACTACTGCCATACCCTAAATCTCTAAGTGATCTACCATCTCTAGATGAGGAGCCAAAGTATACAGTCGTCCAGATCCTGTAGGATTAGGTGACTGTCCTGTCTGGTTGTACGCCCTGGCTACTTGTTAATGAGCTGATCGAGCTAGAGAGCGAAATGAACCTCTGGAATGAGAGGCCTACTGTTCTGCTGACATTCCCTCTTGAAATGGCCCTACTGGCCACACTGGAAATAGGTGCTCACACCTTGAGGGACCTGTGAGACGGATATTGATGTGGAGGGCTGATTGGGACGAAAGCCTCGAGTTGACTCAATGGAAGGTGATGATCTCCCAAAGTTGGGTCAGAACCTCTTGTTCAGATGAAAAACACTTCCCCCGCTTTGGCCTCGGCGGTTGTCCACAAACTGCATTGTCTTTGTTAGCTCTTGTTCAGCTATGGTGGCTCGGCTGACCACTTCTGCTAATGTATGTGACTTGAAGATAGTCACTTTGACCAGGATACTTGGTCGAAGGCCCCGCTCAAATTTACGAGCCTTCCTGTATTCCGTGTCCACCATGTATAAAGCATAACATGATAGACGGAGGAACTCCTGATGATACTCCGCCACAGTTATGGTGCCTTGCACCAATGATATGAACGCTTGTGTTGGGCGCTCCTTCTCCTCTTCCTGAAAGTAGTGATCTAGGTACATTGCAGAGAACTGGTCTCATGTCATCTCAGTCCTTTCCCCTTCTGGAATCTGTGCCCGCTGTCGCTCAATCACTTCCCACCACTTGCCGGCATCATCAATCAACTGTGAAGTAGCCAACAATATTCTATCTTCGTCACCGATGATTTTCAATAATGTCAAGATCTTGGTGATGTTCCTCAACCAATTCTCCGCTCCGTCAGGTCCTTCTTTCCCTTTGAAGTGATGGGGACGTTGTTGTTGGAAGTCCCGAACCATGCTTCGATCATGTGCCTCGTTGGTGGTCGTACTTCCATTGTCGTTCATATATTGTTGTAGAACGGAAGTGACCACAGCCTGCACTAAGTTCTGTAGCTCGGAAGGTACCACTGGAATATTCACGCTATTCTGCTCCTCCTCCTAGTGCGGTTGTTGCACCTCTTCCTCTACGTGCGGGTTTTGTCTAGTTTTTCTTCTCGGAGGCATTTTCCTAAGTCATTGAAACAACGTTCGACTTAGTTTTCTCGTAAAGTTTTCTGTTTTCATAGTTTGGGGAAATTGCCAAATAAGCATCTTGTATTTCTTATTTTTGGAGAAACGTTCCCAAGTATCAAGTATTATTTCTCAATTTTGAGGAAATCCTGATGTTTTCTTGTTTCTAGGGAAACTTTCCTATGTTTCAAGTGTTGTTTCTTAATTTGGGGAAAGAAATCTTGATGCTTCTCATTTTCAGGGAAATATGCCCTATTTTGCTATGTTTGATAAATCCATTTTTATAGTGACTATCCTTCCCTTGCTATCATTCCTTTTTCGTCAAGTGTTGCTCTCAGATTGAATGCTTCAGTCTGAGTCCTAACAAAGTAAATTAGTCCAGCCCCTGTGCAGCGGACTTCGAAGAGTCAGTCAGTTGGGATTCTTATCTTGTCAGTGAGACATGATACCATCTTAATCTTACTTCGAAAGATTCATTCTTCCGGTTTCGCTCTGATACCAACTGTAACGCCCCATCCTTTTTCACTCACCGAAAATCAAAGTCTAATTTTTTTTTTTTGAAAGAAATAGTGAGAAGAGAGCGGGACGCCACGACGCGAGCTAAGTCCGGGCCTCCAAAACCCGGCCTTTAACTGGCCAATCATATGTGTGCGTGGACTAAGTCAACGAAAACGGTTCACACGCAATAAGGCTATACTTACGAAATAAACGTAATGCGGAATTATAATAGAGTTACTATTCCTATCCATTTTTAAGCAAGGAAGTCCATCACATTAAATAACTTAAGTTCCAATGTCCAAAATAAAAGAAACCATAGCAAGATAGTTCTAAGTTATTACAGTCCCAAAGTACGAATAACTCAAATTACATTGCCCGAAATAAAAACGTAAATAAAGTACGTCTAAATTATCCAAGTTCCTAAGCTTGGCTCCTTTCACGTCCTTTGTTCCGTCCATTCCTTGTATCATTATCTAAGGTAGAAGTAGGGCGTTAGTCAGTGCGCCCAGTAGGTATTCCGAGTAGGGTCAAACACATGATTAATATGAAAATCATAATAGATAATGTCAAAATCATGCAAGTCAATGCCATGCCATGGGTGTCATATGCCATGATTCCCACCCATCAAAACATATCACAATCACATAAGTAATCCCCTTGATGTACAAGCCACATCAAGGTATTCATTGTCATGACTCCCCACGTATGCCTTATCGGTCCCACCGAATGGAGCGCGGACTGCTCTTTCATTTCAAACATCATATACAATCAGAATCAGTGCGGATCCCTCCCCACATTTGTTTATCGGATATCCGAATGGAGCATAGACTCCCCTCTTATGATCCCTCCCATGCCATGCATGAGATGTGAGTGCATCATGCCATTTCATATTAAACATATAGCATTGAAATCCCATCCTTAAAAACATAACATTTGGATACCAAAAATAGATCATCACACATAAATAAAAAAACCATCACATATACATAGTCCAAGGTTTTCAACAAGGTAGGAATCCTATCAACGTCCAAATATTGTATCCTTGTGTTTTCGTCAAAACCGATCACCGATCGCGTCAAAGCCGATCGTACACCCGTTTGTGAAATCTCGTTGCCTTAAAATCAAATCGATGACCCATTTGATTCTCATCATTCCATGTTCATTTCCATTTACGATTATAGTCCTTAACTCGGTTAAGACCCTCAAGGGGCTTCGGCCATATATCATGGCTGAAAAGTGTTCAAGTCCACAACAAAAACCCATCAATGGGGTTCGGCCATACAACATGGCCGAACCTCATTTTTTTTGTCTCCTTGACCCTCTTTTTAGTCCTTGTTTATTTTAGACAAAGCGGGTCCAACATCATTCATTCCTTCATTTCTTAATCTAATATTTCATGGTTAATCATTTAACTTTCTAAGTACACCTAAGTCCATAAAAGTCATCCATGGGGTTCGGCCATACAACATGGCCGAACCCATGGTCCTTCATTTTCATCATCTTCCCATCTTAGCCATCATTTCTTTTCATAGCTAATCACTTAACCTTTTACACATTCTTAGATCCATAGAATGATCCATGGAGTTTGGCCATACAACATGGCCGAACCCATGGTTCTTCCTCTGCATCCTATTTCCATTTCATATCACCATGAGGATGGGTATTTACATCTAACATGTTTTAGCACTTGACGGGGTTCGGCCATACAACATGGCCAAACCTCATCTTGTCTTTCCTTGAGTCATCAAATGATCCATATATAAAAATTAGGGTCGGCCATGCAAGGGGCCGAACCTTGTTCTTGATTATTCTCTTTATGAATTTTATCCCTTATATTGAACATACATAAGGTCATCCATAAATCATGTATACACATTGTCCTTAACAACTTCATTTTTCAATCTCTAAAACCACATTTCAGATTTGAACAATACCTTGTTTTATGTTCATCTTATTGCTATTCCTTGGATGGATTTCAAATCCATGGCCTTATAAGCATTTGGCCAATCTTTTCAATCCGAAATGGGACCCCATGGTTTCGGCCATTCCATAGCCGAAACCATGGTTCCCTTAGTTTCTTCTTAATCATTAAACCCTTGTTGAATATTACATACCTCTCTAGCGACTCTTCCGTTTCTTTAGATCTGATTTTGCTCATTCCTTAGTGCTTCCTTCCTCCTCCTTCGTTCTTCGGTTTCCCCAAGTTTAGAGCCGAAAATGTGTGAGAGGGAGATGAGAAGACGCAATGCAACCCCTTGATCCACTTTGAGAATTCGGCCAAGTATGATAAGAGATGGAGAGGGAATGAGATGAAAAATCCCAAGGGAGGGTTCGGCCAAATGGGTGAAGGCTTGAGAGAGGGAGAGAGGTGAGAGTTCTTTTGCTCAAGAGGGAGGGAAAGAATGAGATGAAACTCTATTTTCTTGTCTCAAGGAGAGGGGGTCGGCCCTAGGGTTTGAAGGTTGAGAGAGAGAGAGATGAGATGAAACTCTTTCTTTGTCTCAAGGAGAGTTAGCCCTAGGGCTTTGGTGTGAGCCTTTGTTACTAACCCTAATCTCCCCTACCACCCTCATCACTTCTTGGTCTTTCCCATGTGTCCCTTGGCTAACCAAGGAGACACATGGCTTACACTTGTCCTTCTCTCCTTTCCCAGTGGTTTTTGTGTCTAGGGTTTCCATGAGATGTGTAACGCCCCGCCCCTTTTCACCCGTTTTCTGAAAATCAGAGTCTAATTTTTTTTTTTTTTAAAATAGAAGAGTGAGAGAGGGCGCGGACGCCACGACGCGAGTTAAGTCCGAGCTTCTAAAACCCGGCCCTTAACTGGCCAACCCCACGCGTGCGAGGAGCTAAGTCCACGAGGACGGTTCACGCGTAGGAAGTAAGCTCGCGGATTATAGTTATTGCGGAACATGATAATAGAGTCTATCCTACCGGTTTTTAGATAGAAGGGAAGATACAACATTGAATTACCAAAATGCCCCTATGTTCATATTTATATTACAAAATATAATCGTCCATAAGTAACGTCCAAAACATCGCAAGAAATGTAAACTTATACAACCCGACAAGCTACATTACTTTAAAATTACATCTCCAAAATGTAAACGTAATTAAACTAAGACTGCACTGTCCAAGCCCCTAAGCTTGGCTCCTGTCATGTCCACCGCTTCCGCCATCCCCTGCGTCATCAGCTAGGGTAGAAGTAGGGCGTTAGTCAACGGGCCCAGTAGGACTCCGAGTAGGGCTAGCACATGGATTAGTGATACACACATATCGATAACATAAATATACAACAAAATAAGTATGTGATGAATGCTATGTCATGGGTGCTTATGTCATGTGTCCCACCCATTATCCGTATGATCATACAATATCTTGTTCCCCATGTTTGCTTCTCGGTCGCCCCGACGGAGCATGGACTCCGGTTATCGAACTATCCCCATGTGTGATTCTCGGTCGCCCCGACGGAGCATGGACTCCGGTCATAGCCCTCAGGCTATCCCCATGTCTGATTCTCGGTCGCCCCGACGGAGCATGGACTCCGGTTTGTTTATTTTTTTCCGCCCATGCCATGCATGAGATGTAGTGCATTATGCTATGTAATATATATATGTAATCCATATACTCAACATATCATACATAGCCATATAATGCATAATATTAAAATATAATCCATATGATTCATAACTTAAAACTCATCATAAGATAAATCATAATCATAAATCTATCATAAACCAAATCAAAATAATTTAAAACACCATCACATATCCATCGCTTACAAAGAGGTAGGAATCCTACCGAATACCGTGTCGCGTTCCGTTACGCTTCCCGTTCGATAATCCGGTCGCCGATCGCGTACCGTTTGCGATGTCCGATACCTTATTACATTTACCGAATTAGTCCCTACGTTATCCACGATTAAGTTCATAATTGATCCATCTACTTAGACTCAATAATGGCCATTAATTTAGGTTACAAATTTATCGAAAATCAGCCCTTTAACTTAGACTCATTTTTCGTGGTTTAAAACCCGATTTTTGGCCAATTTAGATATTCCAATTTAGCGGCCTACAACGCAGCAACTAATCGCTTTACTTAACCATTCACAAAATATCCAATTTTTATGTCTAATCCCTATAGGGTTCTTCAATGTGGCACTTATTTACCGTTTTGCCACTTTCTCTTCCATGTTTAATATTTCACCCCTTCATGTATATTTTAAGTCTAGATTTCATCCCTAACTTAAACCTATTTATGATTCCATATCATATCCAAATTCAGCCACCCATTACTTAATTTTTGAAAAACATTTAACCCCATATAACCTTTCACATTTGGCCCTAAAGGTGGCCCACAATCATGACCTCCAAATGGGTCATGGGTTCAGCCATACACCATGGCCGAACCCATGATGCTTATTTTCCATTCCCTTGGGTCCATATTACTCCCTTCAATCCAATCTCCAATGAATTTTAAATTATCCATTCAAGTCCCCATTTTCATTCCATTTAAACCCTCACATATCATTTTTATAAATCCATTAAAATCTAGCATTCTTCTACATTATTTTCCATTTATAAAATCCACTAATCACTACCCTAAGGTTCACCTTTATGGATACCATTTTCAAAGACTAAGTTTTGTCCCAAAATAATCCAATTTAAAATCACAAAACTTTAATCATTTTGGCCATTTAAATCAAACTCCTAAGCATTGATACATGCATTTAATCTTAGCCTAAAATTGATCAAAATTTGGGTCATGGGTTCGGCCATACACCATGGCCGAACCCATGATGTTTCTTTTCCCATTTTTCTTGGTTTCATTTACCCTTTTAAACATACCTCTAATTAAATCATCCATTTAAATCACCAACATCACATATCATACTTGAACCATCCATACAATCCATCCATTTTTCTTAACCATTTTCAATACTTTTCCATCATAAAAAAAATTACCATATACCATACTTACCCATCTATTCAAATTCCCATTCCTCCACATTATTTTCCATGTCTAAAAATCCCATACCATTACCATAGGGTTCGGCCATGTACCATGGCCGAACCCATGGTTCATGGCCCACCTTTCTTAGAACCATTTAAGACCAAAGTTCTATGAATATTTGTCCATGATTTTTCTTTGTTAAAAAATTCCATTTAAAATCAATAATGTCATTCATTTGGTCCATTTAAACTTATATCATACACTTTGGGAATCCATTTGCAACTATTATTTCCTCCATAAATTTCTACCCTTTTTCATCCATTAAAATTACTATTTCTCACCAACTTTAAGATCTTCATAAAACCATTAATTTTTGTCCCAAAAATAATCCATTTTAAAATCACTAAATCATCACCATTTTCATTCCATCTAAACATCACATTCTATACTCAATAAGTCCATTTTATCATAGATCATTCTCCACCATTTTAAACCTTCAACCCTAATTAAAATCCTCCCACATTTACCATGGGGTTCTGCCATGCTACATGACCGAACCCTATGGCCCATTAAACCATTAAGATCCAATTTTTCCTATGCTTAATAAAGACTTAAAAATTCCATTCTTCTATTTTATCACTTTCTTAATCCATTCCTCCATCTTATCCATTCATTATCCTACCATTGGATGGATTTTTAAATCCATGGCCCATGATGGTTTGGCCACCATCCAATCCAAAGAAATGGATTCCAAAATTTAAAACCCTAAAAATTAAATTTCTTGTTTAGAACATACTTACGATCCGACGACTCCTCCGGTCTTTGACGCTCCCGTCGACTTCCTTGGCCTCCTTTCTTCTTCCTCTCCTTGTTTGATCGGTTAGATGAGCTTGATCAATGGTGGGACATGCTTGGATTGGCTAAGACAGTGTTAGGTTGAGAGAGGGGAAGAGGGGAAGATGATGAAGATGGTAGCTCTTGATCTCCAAGTGGTGAATCCAAGGTTCCACCTCTTTTCTTCTCTTCTTTTTCTTCTAAGTTTTCTTCTAAGGTTTTTTTCTTTTTCTTTTTTTTTTCTTGCAAGGTAGGGGACGTTCCTTGTGTGTGGAGAGAGGGATAGAGTGAAATGGCTTGTTTGGATTAGAGATGGAGATGGTTGGAGTAGCCTACACTCAAACATTAATTTTTTTCACCAACCAACATGCATTAATGGTGGTGGTTGGGATAAAACCACCACCTTTAATCCATGGTTTCAATTTGTGTTTCTTAGGAGTGGTTTGTGTTTGTTGGAGTAGTTTTGACTTTTGACTCCCTTTTGACCAATCCTTGGATTAGATTAATTAACTTAATTAATTTGATTATTAGGTTAAGTTAATTAATTCCTATCTAATCTAGTTCCATTAATTTCCCTCTATAAGATCCACCCATGGTTGACTAAGTCAACCATGGTGGTCGGCCCCACTATCCTTGGGTCCACATGCCACCTTCATGGGTGAGGTGGAGGTGGGCCCCATTTGGTCATACCATTTAATCTTGATACATCTTAACTTAGATAATTTTATAATTATCTAATCTATTTAATTTATTTTAATTGGATTACCATTGGGTCCATGACCCAATTATATTCTTGTCTTACCCATTTATCTTAGGGCTTATCTACTTTGGCCCATTGGGTCCCACATGGCTCTTTGACCCAAATTGACCAATTACATGTATAAATTTCAATTCAAGGTTTATTGGGTAACCATTGGGCCCATGGCCCAATTAGATTCCCTCATTTTCCACTTACCTTAGGATTTGAACCGATTTTGATCCATTGGGCTCCACATGGCTATCGGGCCCACTTTGACCATCGTTGACTCGATTAGTCCTCATTGACCCATTTAATGGATTTCATCCAACCCATGGCCCAATTGGGCCATCCTTGGGCCATTGTCCCAAAATTTGGTCCATTTGGCATTTTATTACATCAAACTTCAATTTAAAATGAATAAATGCCAATATATATATTTATCAAAAATTCGGGTTATTACAAGATGGAAACCCTCCACCTCCCCTTTTGACTCACCTAAGTCCCTTCCACTTCCATGTGACTCACTTCCCATTCAACTCACTTCACTAAAATGAAACTCATTCCCCTAACTCAAGATTTAGATTTTCTTCTTAATTAATTAATTCCTTATCTCAACTCACTTCACTTAACCCTCTTGGACTCACCCATTAACTCACCCATGGTTGACCAAGTCAACCATGGTAGTCGGCCCCACCAGTTACCCTAGAACACACGCCACCTCCCTTGATGAGGTGGGTTTGGGTCCCACTTGGCTATGCCACTTTTATGTCACCTCATACACTTTCCACCTCACTTGATGAGGTGGATCCCATGCCTTAGATCTTAATTGGGTACATGACCCGATTAAATCAATTCCTTACCCATTTACCTTAATCATGAATTCATCTTGACCCATTGGGTCTCAATTGGGTATTTGACCCAATTAACTACAATTATCCAATTAATTAGAGTCAAACCCTATCCATGATCCGTTGGATCATAATTGGGCCATTGCCCCAATTCTTGTGCATCTAACATTCATTCCCTCTATAAATCTTAAATTTAACAATTAAAATCCATAATATCCAATATAATAATTGCATTGAAAATCCGGGATGTTACAATGAATGTCATGTATGCTTCAGACGCTATACACCAAATTGGCAAGCATTTGTCCCTTTCTTCACCCATGTGTATTGCTCACATGCTTGAGTCTTCATGGGCCTTCAATTGGGCTTTGTCATCTGTCATCTATGGAGATTCTTAGTAAATAATTTTACCACTTACAATCAATTTCTAAAATGTACTAAATTAATTCAAACTCTCATAAATGGATTTGAATTAATCAGTTTATAAATAAACCCTAAATTGTGATAAAATATTTATTAAAAATCTCATTTTCCAAAAATAGCATTTTAAGCTCAAAAATTTGCACTTTCTTCCAAAATTCTTTCTATATCTTGTATTTTCTCAGAATACACTTCAAAACTCAAAAATACCAATGAACATATCTAATATTTACAAAATAAAGACTAACTAATCTAAAATTAAAGGGTAAAATGGTAATTTTTCAGTGTTAAAAAAATACCCCAAACTTAGATTTGACTAGTCTTCGAGCAAAACATAAAATAAAAACTCTAAAAATAAAAATAAAAATCCTAAACGACACCACTTTCGCTGGTATTCTTGATTGCGTTTAGCATATGCAACAAGTCTTTAAACCCCTAGCTCACCACTAGTGGACAAGTTTAGTCTCGTGAGGGCTTTCAGTGATGGTACTCACAAACATCGAATTTTTCAGCAAAAACACATAGATAAAAATATAAATGTCGTACAATTCTAAAATTCATTTTACAAGGCTTATACCCAGAGTGTTGTGTGTGATAGCCAATATTAAGACAGTCTTATTTTTTCAAAAACACGTAAATTTAGTAGCCACCATTGGAAAATACGCTTTGACTTCAAACCTTACTAGATATACTTCTCAGAAAGACTAACGCTCAGAGGTTTGGGTTAATTTTCTCTCAAGGTATATGTGAGCGGAGTTTATTTTCAAATCACAATATCTCACATATGTTTTAAAAAAAAAAGACACAGATCAAAGAAAATAAACAGATCTGATGAATGGATGCCATTTTTGTAAGAACGTTGAGTTAAACACCATCATTTTTCCTCGCTATTTTTCACATAAAACACCCTATTTCGACTTAAGATCAATAGGACTTCCTACTAGGACGAAACATGTCTTAGGACCGGGTCATGTCAAAGAAGGGATAAAGACTCTAAAAATTAACACTTTAATGAGAAAAGGTTAGAGGTTTTCATAATTTGATCGGGATATTTTTCCTCTATATTTTTTCATTTTTTTATCAAAGGATTTATTTTTTATTTTTTTTTCTTTTTTCTTTCAACATCCCTTTTTGATGTATGGATGTTCCACTTTTTTCCTTTTTCACCATAATTTTTTTCGTGAATTCCATCTCAAATTCTTTGCTAACATTTTCTCATATAAATAGATCATGGATATAAAATTTTAGCTCAAACTCCATTTCCCGAGTTGGGTATGGTAGATAACGATAATAAATAAATTAGGCTATATTAGGCTCAACTGGGAACTAAAAAGATGAAATGACTAAAATAGGTGGGCTTTTAAGCTCAAACGATCCAGAAATGTCCTATATCATATCTTAAGCTTTCATAAGATAATTTCGTTGTTTCAAGTTAATTTGAAAAAATTTCAAGCATAATAACTCAATTTGGATGGCGTTCTTAGTAATATGACCAAATCAAAAGATATTGAGATCCACAACGACTCAATGCGCTTATCAAAGAAACAAGAGCTTACTTATGACCCTCAGAAGGATAAAATGGCTCTAAAGCTCACTAGGTTTAAGTCCCCACTATTATTCCTCTTGTGATAACTAGACTTCTGAAATATTTTTCTTTTTCCAATTAATTTTAATATGGCTGTGCAAAAATTGTTCCGAATATAAATCCTATAAAAATATTATCGAAAAAGTATAATATGAAAATTTTTATTTACCTATTAATGCTGAAAAATCACTTAGACTCAACAAAACTTTTTTTTTTTTTTTCACAAGAGGTAGTCTTAGTCTTCATTTACTCTTCCCTTGATTGATTTTTTTTTTTGGACTCAACTATTGTAACCCCTAGATAAATACCCCCAAACTTAAATCAATCATTGTTCTCAATCTTCCTTAATCTAAAGTGACCTGGTGCAAATCAGAAAATTTTTGGAACAGTGTTAATTAGGGTTTAGGTGTATTTAAAAGGGTTCACTCACAACGGACCTAAAACAAAAATCTTAAACTAGACTAACTCACTAAAAACAATCCTAGACTAACTCTAAAAGAAACCTATAAAAGACGCAAACTCAATTATTATTTATCATATAAAACAACCTTGGCCTTCTTAAATGAGTTCTATTTGGCTCGACAAATGGAGATGGTGAATGTGCTCCCACTGGTATGACGAAAGCCCATGGATCATTTAAATCAAAAGGGATACAGTCCGGTGTGGGTTGTGTCTTAATATTGGCTCGAAGTATCACCTACCCTAGTCCGACTCTCCTCACCTCGGGTGAAACTGTTGGATTTGACGAAGATGCTAGTGTTGAAACTGACATGACCTCAAAGACCCTACTGTTTTCCAAAGTGGATTGATGACTATCTTGGGGTTCACCAATTGGGGACCTAACTCTAATTAATCGCTTAGTCGAATCACGCCTCCAAATATTCATTGTTACTCAAACAAGACCACACAAGACAAAACAAATTCACACAAAATAAATGTCCTAAAACTAAAAATAAAAACCTACACTAACCTAAGATGCTAGACATCTCCTAATCTTTTCACCAAAAATTCTAAATCTCCAATTAAGAGTTTAACTACAATCATGGCGAGGTAAGTTTCGAGGTAAGTGGAGGAGCACTTGGTAATCTGCTTATATTCCACTTATCCTTAGGTTGTTTACACATTGGTGACAAAACTAATGCTAGACACCATGATTGAAGAATAGCTAAGATAGGTGATAAAAGATTAATTGAATAGAAGATTGTTCTAGCGAGCATAAAAGACCCTAAAAACTAACTAATGGTTGCTACTTTGATTTTACTTTAAAATGCATGAACTATTTTTATTTACTAATCCTTTTTTTTTTTTTTTCTATTTTTGTGAATGCAAACTTAAATCTAACAATACAAGATACAAAAACAAATATGCAAACAATTATCAAACATTAATGCATGAGACTAGCAACCTAAATGTATGATCAAATTAAATATGCAATATTTTTATTATATGCAAACTAAATGCGAGCACCCTAATAAAATCTATATGAATGCATGGAAAAGATAAAACCAAAAGAAGATAGTTAGGCACTTACCTTAGCATGTGCGCGTATTTTCCAACAATCTTAACTCGTGATTTTTAAAAATTCCTGAAAAGCACAACACATGAAACACATGTGAAGATTCTAACTCAAAAATGCATGAACTATTTAAATGCAATTGTCCTAAAGTTATAACTAGTGGAGGAAATACAATATTTGTAATGTAAATAAAATTTTTAAATCAAGTCACGGCTATAAAAATTGGACTCCACCCCAATAAATCAAAACTTCATTCCACGAGATTTTTTTTTTTTTTGAAACTTTCTTGAGTTAGATGAAATTTTAAATTTAGAAAATTTCTTAAGTTTGGTAATTATATAAAATTAAACGTCTCCAAAATTAAATAATTTTCCAAAAATAGATTTTTCTAATAATAAAACTTTCCAAAAATAGATCATTTTCTAAAAATAAATTATTTCTAAATTAAGACATATCTCTAGTATTAGAAAAGTTGCTAAGAAATAGAAAATCCTAATTACACAGTTTCTAGATTTTGCAAATCTTAGCTTAAATTAATTCCAAAATCATTGATATGTTAAAGAATTTCTAATTTAAGGAAATTTTCTAAAATTAAAACTTCTAAAACTAGAGATTTCTAACTTTAAATAGTTGCCTAATTTAGAAACATCTAAAAATAACAGTCTTTCCAAAAAAAACACATAAATCTAATGGCACACAACTTGTTTCGAGATTTCCCAGGCAATGGCGCCAAAAACTTGTTTTGTTTTAAATTTACTCGCAAGCGCACAAACCAGTTAATAGTGTAGCGAATGAGTGCGAGGTCATATCCAATGGAAATCAACAAAATAAATGTATGGAAATAAAAATGGTACCATTAAAATAATGTGATCTAAGAAAATAAAATTTTGGGATTTAAGCTAAGCATGATAAATTTTTCTAAAACATGGAGTTTCTAGATTTAGAAAACCAATCTTAAAATAATTATCTAACTTTGAAATTTTATATACAAACCAATGATTTATTAATTTAATTAAAATGGTGGAGTGAATTTAAATAAACTGAATTTAATTTAAAATGCAATGTTAAGAAACAAATAAAATATTTCTAACCTAGTTCCATCATTTCAAGAATATTTATGAATAAATAAAAGAATAAAATAAAAATAATAAATTATTTACATAATTTACAATGGAATTGAGACAAGTATCCAAGGTGGCAAGCTATCCCATTTAAAAATAAAATTATGGCCTATTCTATGAAATCCTATAGAATTATTAAATATTTATTTAATTTTATCATTTATTAAAATTCTAATTAGAAAAATTATGAGGTCCATGAAATTAGAATTTTTCAATTCAAGCTTTAGGCTTGGGAAGAAACTTACACTTGTCTCTCTAAATCTAAAAAAAATGTGCTTAAAAAGAACCTTAGACTCGGTCGATCGATCAAGTTCCACCGATCCTAACATTGGTTCTACTTTTTCTTGAAAAACTCTTAAAATAATTTTTTTCATAACATTAATAAGAAGAATTAAAAAAAAATTAAAACAATCATCACAGAATATCAAATAATTGGAAGACCATACAACTAAATAAGCTACCATGAATTTCATTAAAAAATTAGAATATAAGAAAATATAATTCTTCGGAACTTATTACATAAAATAATATAAATGACTTACAAGAAATCAAATATTTTTCTTTATCCTTTAGCAGTCCAACTTTCAGCCCCTTTCAATGCGTTGCTCGAATTCAAGTTTTCTGGTTAGAGGGAGGTGCTCAATTTATACGAGTTTGGAGAACCAAAATGAGGCAAGGCCTACCTTCAGCCGATTCTCATTGCTTTCCTTATCTGATTGACGTGTACTGGGTACCTTGATGTACCAAATCCTTCTCCTTTATATTTCCCTCTTCCTGGCGTGAGACAATAAGTGGATAGAGAGGGACCGGCCAGCTCACATTTGTTTTCTTCTCTCTATTCTCATCTTCTTCAGTCGGCTAATCTTCTTTCAAATCCATGAAAAATAGGATCGACCGGCCCATGGTAACACAACCACATCCCACTAGATTTCCTTCTCTGCTAGCCGTGCCCTACTTTGTTGCATCTCTGCCTTGTCACATGGATTTGGCTGAATCCCTCTCTTGCTTTCTTCGGTCGGTCAACACATTACCTCCTTTCTTGGGATTTCTATTCTTTGTGGATACTAAAAATTCATTGGGATTTTCTCATGGCAACCACCGTTTCATGATTTCTTTCTAACTTAATTTCTTTCGCTGCTATCCTCTTGATCATTTCTTGCTGCTCGACACACCCTTCCTATTCTTGTGCATTGCTGGCGGAAATCAGCCAGCTTTATTCTTGTTGATTTCTCTTAAAACTTTTACCAACTTGAGGCAATTGATCCCTATCCAGTTGATTTCCGTGACTCCGTGTCTAATTGAGTCTTCTTCTGGCAGATTTGTAGAGGCCACTTTCCTGCATTCAACACTTCAACCGATTAACCACTCCTTGAACCAAATTTGATTTTTGGCTGCTTTTGCAAACAAGTGTTGTATAAGTTATGCTCTGAACGGTCCATGCTTTCTTCTTATTTGCACAACCAACAATCACGGAAGATATGGCACCCACCAGATTCACCCTTTCAATCGTCTGTTTTCTGGCTCTTTGTTATTTCTTTTTGCTGCCTTTTACTCAGTATTTTCTTATCTTCTTGCTGTTTGCACATTGATTTGATCTCAATTCCCTGTTGCTAGCTTTCATCACAGCTTCTAAGTTTGCTTCTTTTCTGTATAGACAGAGCGGTCCCGACGTTGGAGTGGTAGAGGTACTGCTACCTTGTTTTATAATAGAGATCAGTCCCAAAAAAAAAAAAAAAACATGTGGGTTCCAAGACAATCGTGTCATGCAAAACCGATTTAACAAGTGCTTTGAACTTGAGCTGCACCGTTCCTTTATTTTTACAGATTCTTCAACTGGCTTGGACGGTGCTTTCATATGAGCACCCTTCTCTTTTTTTCTCTATGCAAACTCAACATGCCAACCACACCTCTTTTATTTAACTTTCCCATAAAGTTTCAATTTTGGGAAGTCACACTTGAAGGCTCTGTACAAGTCTATTTTATGAAAGAAATAACACGATAAACCCAACAATCATTGTGGTTTGGAAGCTTCTTGGTTGACCATATCCATGGTGACAATCAAAACCCATGTGAAGTGAAGAAGCAACTAAGGCCTCCATGCAGTCATATTGACATCCATGCCTTAATGTAACATATGCTTAACCTTAGCCATGCAAGTAAATCTTTGAGGAGCAACTGGTCCGAACTTTTCCAATGAGCCATGAATGTCATGTATGGTTCAGACACTATACACCAAATTGGCAAGCAGTAGTCTCTTTCTAATCACATGTGTATTTCTCACATGCTTGAGTCTTATGGGCCTTCAATTGGGCTTTGTCATCTATGGAGATTCTTAGTAAATAATTTCACCACTTACAATCAATTTCTAAAATGTAATGTACTAAATTAATTCAAACTCTCATAAATGGATTTGAATTAATCAGTGTACAAATAAAGTCTAAATTGTGGTAAAATATTTATTAAAAATATCATTTTTCAAAAATAGCATTTTAAGCCCAAAAATTTGCACTTTCTTCCAAAATTCTTTTCATATCTTGTATTTTCTCATAATACACTGCAAAAGTCAAAAACACAATTAAACATATTTAATATTTATAAAATAAAGACTAACTAATCTAAAATGAAAGGGTGAAACGGTAATTTTTTAGTGTTCAACAATCATCCAATTTTTCTTCGCGTCAGAATCAACTGCCAATAGGTCAAGGACCCCCTCAATATCAAGTTCAACCATATCAACCACCTTAGAACCAACTATACCATCCATCTCAAAATCATCCACCCTAGCCGAATCAGTCTTATCAACCCAGTCCATCTCAACAACGTAAGCCCACTCGAGGGTACGTTGTAGCAATTCATGCAGTCTACCCAGCAAGCTATGCACAAGCTTGAAACACAGCTTGGACAATCAGCTACCGCAATAGGAGATAGGGAAAAATGAAGATTTCACAATCAACCTATCCCAAACCCCAAGGTCAGAATGAGGTTTCATCGTCTAATCTAGAAGGTGCCAACTCCTTTACAACTTTGAGAACTGGGAGACAGGTAGACAATAAAGTGGAAATGCCTAGATAAACCAGAAGACCAGACCACTGGTCAATCCAAGCATCATAATGACCCACTGAGTCCATCACCAATCCAAATCGCACCGGACCCATCTGTTAGAAAACCATACGTACCTAGGGCTCCGTACCCTCAGAGGCTTATCACAAGCAAAGGGTGCTTTATGGTGACATACTGTAGGTATTCAAACATGTCAATATCAACATTTTTATACTTTATGCCATCAACCAGATACCCTCATATGCCAAATTTCTCAAAGACCTCTGTACGGCAAAACAGAGAATTAATGTTCTCACAAAGGCATTTCTAGCAAAAACTGCAAGTTCATTCATCCAACAGGGGCTTCCAATCAAACACAAGGATCCTAGGTGCCCAACCATTGCTTGCACCATTGGTACATTTGAAATTGATATGGCCTTGTTAGATCTTGGCCAGTGTCAACTTACTGCCATACTTAGTCTATGAGCAGTTAGGGTTGGGTGAGTTGAAACCCACTCCTATCACACTACATTTAGCTGATCGCTTTGTAAAAATTCCGAGGGGTGTGATAGAAGACGTTCTGTTGAAAGTAGAAAAATTCTACTTTCCGGTCGATTTTGTGGTGCTGGATACACAACCTGTTCAGAACGAAAGTGGACACATTCTGGTTATTCTTGGTCGACCATTATTGGCCAACGCAAAAGTTGTTATCAACTGCCAAGATGATATGCTTAGGTTGTTGTTCAGAGATTTGACGATAGAACTCAATGTATTTAGCCTATGTCGACAACCTCTCTTCACAGACGATCCGTGTGAAGTTAATATGATCAATAGTTTTGTCCAGTAGTTCTTCCTTCACTTCATTTGTGATGACCCATTTGAGAAGACTCTGTCCATTTTTAGCACAAAATTTAATGAAAATGGTAAACAAGAAGTGAACGCTATGTTTGACGCATCTCCATTGCGCGAAGGCTCACCAAATTTGAACCTCTCCCTGTTAATCAATCTGTTGCAATCCCCTCTGTCGTGAAGCCACCAAAATTAGAGCTCCAGCCACTCCCTAAGACACTTAAATATTATTATCTTGGACCATTAGACACTTTATTTGTTATCATAGTTTCCGATTTAACTTCTGAGCATGAGTCTAAACTCCTGGCTGTTTTAAGAGATCACCGCTAAGCTATTGGATCGTCCATCACTGATCTCTAAGGAATTAGCCCATCTATTGTCATGCACAAAATTCACTTGGAAGAAAAATCCAAGACATCCAAAGAACCACAGAGACAACTAAATCCGGCAATGCAGGAAGTGGGGAGAACCGAGATTCTAAAACTTCTAGAGGTGTGTATTATCTGGTCGATCTCTGACAGTGCATGGGTGAGTCCGATACAGGTGGTACCTAAGAAATCTGATGTGGCGGTAGTCAAGAATCAGGTTAATGAGTTGGTGCCAACCCGCTTCCAAACTGGTTGGAGAGTTTGCATTGATTATCGTAAGCTGAATACTGTCACTCGAAAGGACCACTTCCCTCTTCCATTCATCGATCAGATGCATGAGGGTTTAGTCGGTCATGCATTCTACTATTTTCTTGATGGTTATTTCGGCTATAACAAAATTTGTGTTGCTTCTCAGCATCAAGAGAAGACCACTTTCACATGTTCGTTCAAGCATCTGATGCCATTTGGGCTGTGTAATGCACCCGCCACTTTTTAGCAGTGCATGGTCAGCATTTTTTCCGATATGGTTGAACATTTCTTAGAAGTCTTCATGGATGATTTCTCTGTGTTTGTGTCTACTTTTGACCAGTGTTTGCACCATCAGAGCCTCGTGCTAATCAGGTGGCAAGAAAAGAACCTGGTATTGAATTGAGAGAATTGTCACTTTATGGTGAAACAAGGCATGGTATTGGGGCACATTATCTCTGAAAAGGGTATCGAAGTGGACAAGGCAAAGGGCAAAGGTCAACCTGATCGTTAATCTACTAAGACCCCAAACCGTTAAAGTGATCAGGTCATTCTTAGTCCATGTTGGGTTTTATAGGAGGTTTATCAAGGATTTCAGTAAAATTTCTAAACCTCTCTGTAAACTCTTGACCAAGGATGCTAGTTTCGATTTCGACGATGAATGTGTTCATACCTTTGAAAATTTGAAAACCGCTCTGACCTCCGCTCCGATAATACAGCCACCTGATTGGTCTGTCCCCTTTGAAATTATGTACAATGCCTCTGATTATGCAGTAGGAGCCGTGTTAGGACAAATGCTAAAACGGTTGCCTCACTTTATCTACTATTCTAATAAAACTCTCAATAACGCTCAGCTTCATTATTCCACCACGATCTTACCTTCTGGGTTCAAAGGTCATGGTCTACTCTGATCATGCTGCTCTAAAATATCTTTTGTCTAAGAAACATGGTAAGTCCCGCTTGATCAGGTGAATTCTCTATCTACAAGAGTTTGATGTTGAAATCCGAGACAAGAAAGGTTCCGAGAATGTAGTAGCAGACCACTTGTCTAGATTGATAAGTGAGTTCGCAGATGACACCCATCCTATCACTGAGTCCTTCCCTGATGAACAACTCATGTCAATGTCCCAAGTACATGGTTTGCGAATATTGTTAACTATCTCCTTAACGGTCAAATGCCCCCGCATTGGACTAACCAAGATAGGTCTAAGTTTCTATTACAGGTCAAAAGTTTTATCTGGGATGACCCATATCTGTTTAAACACTGTGTGGACCAAATCATTCATCGTTGTGTCCCAGAAGAAGAGCAACAACATGTCATGAGTTTCTGCCATGACCAGGACTATGGAGCGCACTTCAGTACTAGAAAGACAACTGCAAAAATCTTGCAGTGTGGATTTAATTGGCCCTCCATGTTCCGAAACACCCAGAATTTTTGCGTCTCGTGTAATAGATGTCAAAAATTGGGTAGTATTTCCCGTAGAAATATGATGGCTTTAAACCCCATCCTAACTGTAACACCCCACCCTTTTTCACGGCTTAATGAAAGTAATTTTTTTATAGAAAAAGAACGGAGACGTCGCAATGCGAGCCGAGTCCAAGTCAGAAGACCCGACCCCCGACTTAGTTCCTCATATGAATCATATTGTTCTATGAAAGCATCAAAATATATAACTAAAATCTCCAAGCATTTCTTTCTCCACTTCGCTCAGGCTTGACTACCACTGGGTCCAGCCTCTTCTCCTTTGCCATGATCTGTGTTGACATCTAGGGGAAAATATACGGGCTTAGTCAACTTTTTTAGTAGGAATTCTGATCAAGAAAATGCACTACGTGTGTAATATCATGTCATATAACAATAACAACACTAGAGAAAAAATACAAGTTTTGTCAATTATATGTTTCTCAATTAAAGAATATAAAAATCTTATGATTTAGAAATCATACTTGATATTAATCACATGATGATATGCCATTGGAATCAGGCATCAATGAAATGCCATCCCATACCCATGCATCAAATCATAGTTCTATTTTCATTTCAATGATTCTCAGTATTGGCCACTTATATCCACAACATTTGAGGCGGAAACCACCAGGGTGCTATTACCCATCCACAATTTAATTGAGACTAATGGTGGAGTGTGGCCTCCTGCCTCTGTGCAGGGTTTTGAGACCTACCCAGGAGCTCTTTGGCCCAATTAATGCCGTAACAATCATACACATGGACGGGGCCAAAGTCTAACACTTGTATTATCAATATACACGAGACCAAGTGAGGTCCGGACATTTCCTTCTTGGCTCGATAATGTAAATCCCTCCCATGCAACCATGCATGAGGATCATGTATGCAATCATGATGAAAAAATATGCATCATATAGTTCTATACTTTTGCAATATATGAAAAAACCATAGTAACCTAACTCAATACAAATCATGTTGAAATGATCACATTTTCATAATTCAAAACTCATATTTTCAAGAAAATACAAATATAAAAATGATAAACAATTTCACACTTACGTGCTTTAGTAAAGTAGGAAATCTTACCTGATCTAGAATGATCAACTCAAGAGGAATTCACGCAGTTGCTCGAACGGTGTCGGAATTACCCTCAGTTCCTTTTGTCCATTTACATGTTTCAAATTGTAATTTCATGTCATTAAAATGTAGAATTTTTCTAATTCCAATTATGTAGGCTAAACCAAGACCTAAGGGTCATCTGTATGATCCCTGCAAATTCTAAAGAATTCCATGTATATTTAATTTAATATCAAACACCCTAACCTTATTAAATTGTCCCTGCCTCAGGCCGACATATCGAAATTTTCGATACGTATCAATTTGGACACAGCTGACACATCGATATTTCTAGATATGTCGAATCGCTTTGTCTGTTCATGTTCACGTTTTCCAGTTGTTCTTAGTTACATGTATCGACCCAATCAATACATCTAGGGGTTAATTGGTCCGAAGTGACGAGCAATGTCGACGTGTTCTTCTGAGTTGTTCGTGTTTGTCCTTTGTTTCCAACCCATATGTATCGATCCAGTCGATACATTTAGTGGTGCATACATCCGAGGTGTCGACTTCATGTTCATTTTTTGGTTATTTCCAGGAAAATACATCGACCTAGTTGATACATCATCTTGGAACCAATTTGTCGCCCTTTATTTCCTTTTCAATTCAGTCCTAACCAGACCGATACGTTGGTCTGGTCGATACATTGTCTTGGGACTAGTTTATCACCTTTCATTCCATTTCCAGTTCTGTCATACCCAGGCTTAGACATCAACACAGGCGATGTGTCCTCCTGGGTTTGATTTCTGTTGATTCAATGCTTCGGGGTTCCAATTTACTTGACTCACGCTCCAGACGACACATCAACATAGTCGATATGTCGACAGGGTTGGGTCGGATGTCATGGTTGTAACACCCCGATTTTTCAATGAGAGCAATATTTACGAAAATGCCATTGGAATGGTGAATTAAAAAGATGTCATCATACATGAGAAAATGGTGGGGCCCATTGTTCAAATCAAGACCCAATGTGCATATTATAAGGATCAAATTAGATTGGAGGGGTAATGTACATCAAATTGGGATGGTTAATTGGGTCAAGGACCCAATTGGGACCCAATGGGTCATAATGGAGTTGTTTGACCATTGGGTGAGCCCAAATTTAATGGGGTTAAGCTGAACTGATTGGAAACTAAATGGAGCATAAATGGGTAGGCTTGAGGCACATATGAAAATCACATGCAAATGGCTAAAACAACCCATAATTGGGTGATGGCGTCAATTGGGTCAATGAGCCAAATGGGGAACCAATGGGTCGTGTTGACCATGTGGACCATGGTTGACCGTGTGGACCATCAAGTGAGCTCAAATATGAGTTAAATCAGGTGGTGTTGGGACTGAAGTGAGTTGGAATTAAATCAAGTAATGAGTTGACTCAAGTACATTAAATGAAATGCATTAAGTGTAGTGAGTTGGGTGAGTTGAGTTGGAAATCAAAGGGACCTTGAACTCAAGTGAGTCAAATGGGATGTGAAGAGTTGCTTTGATCTCAAACAGCACCAAGAGAACAAGTCCCACACGTTGGAAGTGAAGTGATGCCTTGGTCAAGCCAAGGGTCACCATGGTTGGGGCTGCATTAATGAGGTAAGATGGAGGGGTCTTTCAATCTCGAAGGATGCATTGTTTGGTGCCAAGGGATGCAATGGTTGGCAGCAAGTGTCTCCTTGGTTTAATCAAAATTTGATGAGGAGTACTGAGAGGATATGGGGCTGTTTAACAACAGGGAATACACCAATCACTTGGCCGAATTTGTCAATTGCAAAACCTTAGAATTCTCATCTCTTTCCCTCTCTCATGAACACATCTCCTTGGCCGAACCAGCTATTGGTGTTTTTCACCATTGATCAAGCACCTACTCGGCTAGAGACTAAGGAAAAAAGAAGGAAGGAAGCAAGAGGGAAGGAAGTAAAGAGCAAAGGCAAGAAGAAAGGCTTGGAAAATTGGTAAGTAATCCATAGAGTTTTTATTGTAAAATGGGTTAAATGGAATATGATTTGGACATGAGATGGCTGAATCTACCAAGGGTTTGGAGTATGTATTTTGATGTTTAAAAGATAGCAAACATGGACCATAGGGTTCGGCCACTTTGGTTGGCCGAACCCCATGAAATATTATGGTTATGTTAATGGTTTTTGGTAAGTTAAAACCATGCAAAATGATGTACTGATTTGGATGTTTTAATTAGACCTAAGATGCAAGTTGAAAGGGTTTTTAAATCATGGATTTGGATGTCATGATTTGGCCATGGAATGGCCGAATTCAGCAAGGACTTAAACCATGGTTAAAGGTTGTTTAAAATGGTAAACATGTATCATTGGGTTCGGCCACCTTGGATGGCCGAACCCCATGAAATTCATTTGGTTAGGTTGATGGTTTTGAAAGCTACAAACCATGCAAAACCATGGAGGTTGGTACATATTTTGATGAGGCAAAGTAATTGTTAAAAAGGTTTGAATTATAGGCCTTAGGGTTCAGTCAATTGGGATGGCCGAACCCCATGAAATGGTATGATATTTTTATGGTAATTTGTGATGGTTTTTAAGAGATAAAAACCATACAAAATTATGGGGTTTTTATGTGATTTAAATGGAGATAAGCTTACTGTTTTGGTTAGTTATTGGATGGCTGAACCATGTGGTAATCATAGCCAAAAGTATGTATGAATGTTGGAATCATTGAACCAAAGAGAACCATAGGGTTCGGCCATGAGTATGGCCGAACCCCATGGACTGTTTTCATGGGGTAATCGGATTAAGATCATGTGGGAATTTATGTCTTGTTTTATGATTTTGTGTTAAGAATCATCTATGCTTAGTTATGAATATAAATTGATCAACCATGATAAATGGTGGAACATGAGATAAAAATCCATAGGGTGAGGTTCGGCCATATAGTATGGCCGAACCCCACTAATGATTATTTGATGGACTTAGGGTTAATTTTTAATGTAATTGGAGAAGGGTGATGAAGGGATAAAAGAACCAAGGATGATGTATAGGGTTCGGCCATGGGTATGGCCGAACCCCATAGAAAGAAACTTGGGTCACGTTTGAGGGTTTTGAAGGATTAGAAGACCTAATTTGGATTGGTGAGGTTCGGCCAAGTAGTATGGCCGAATCCCACTACGGTAGTTTGGACATGTGGGCTTTGACTATGAAGCAAAAATTAAATATGGTTAGGCCAATGGCAAAACCGTAAATACAAGTCAAAGTGTAATATGAAAGGATTGATCAAAGAACTTGGAAAGAGGGATCCAAAACCAAAGTGATAAGGTTCAGCGAGGTTGTATGGCCGAACCCTATCAAGACATGTTTTGAAAGGTGAAGTGTTTAAGTAGTCATTAAATGAAAAGGAAGATTAAATCCTAAGTTGGTGAGGTTCGGCCATGGGTATGGCCGAACCCCACAAGATGATTTATGGGTTTTTGGACTTAGTTAGAAATCAGATGGTATATTGTATTGACTTATTGACATAAAATAAGGTAACGGAAATTGAACGGTGTGCGAGTCGTGATCGGGTGAAGCTCAAAAAGAACGGACACTTAAGCAAAGTTTCCGTAGGTTTCCTACCTACTTGTAACCACTTTTATAATTGGTTTTATCATGGTTTTTATGAGTTATGTTGTTATTGTTTTATGTTTCAAATGGGTTTTGAATGATGAGATATATTTACAAATGACATATATACATTGACATCTCATGCATGGCAAGGGGTGATGATTATGGAACAACTTAATGATGAGAGTCCTATCCAGAGGAAATGAGTAGTACTCTGGATTACCTCGACATGAAAGTCCCAATGAAGTGAAATAACTCAATGATGAGAGTCCTATCGACAGGAAATGAGGAGTACTGTGGATTACCTTGACGTGAAAGTCCCAATGAAAGAACACTGTGAAATAACTCAATGATGAGAGTCCTATCCACAGGAAATGAGGAGTACTGTGGATTACCTTGTCGTGAGAATCCCAAAGAAAGAACACTGTGAAATAACTTGATGTCTATTTTTACTTGTGACGGGTGGGACTCATTACATGTGCACTTACATACATAGCATTGATCTTATATGTTTTTGATGATCATATATTATGATATATGCATGTTTTTATATACTAACCTTGTGGTAGCCCTGATCGGAAAATCTACTGGGCGTGTTGATCTAACGCCCTAATTCTATCCTTTGAGGATAACGCAGGAACAGGGAAAGGGAAAGAGAAGGTTGTGGACCAAGAGAGGAGCCAAGCTTAAGCGCTTGATTATAGGAATGGATTTATATTTACTGTCATTTGAACTACATTTTACGGACATGTAATAGCTAATAACTTTGCTATGGTTTGTTATAGTTTGATAATGGATATTTGGATTAGCATGTTTTAATGGAGACTTGTACTTGCTATCTATTCAGTATAATTCCACAATCAGCTAGTTCCGCAATTTGTCTAGTATTATTCCGCATGACTTGTTTAGTTCCGTGTGTGTGTTGTTTATCATGGTTTGGACCATGCACACATGGTTGGCTAGTTAAGGGTCAGACTTCAGTAGTCCGGACTTAGCTCGCGTCGTGACGTCGTCCGCCCTCTTCCGGTGTTATTATATTATTATTTTAAAAAAAAAATTAGACTCTGAATTCTCGGAAAGGGCGGGGCGTTACAATGGTTTTGTCTTCCATGCCTTTCCTCATCTTATATGTTTTTCACTCTTGGCCCTTTATCCTCAAATCTGTACATACATAATCTATAATCCTCTTAGTGTAGTTATTTTAATTAAAATCACAATAAATCCACCTACCTCGAAGGATTTGTAGGTGTATCCGAGTGGGTGAAGGATGAGCTCCTTGCTTCCTTTGCTCATTGTCGGCTCGATTTCTCCTTCTTCTTTGCCTTGTTTCTGTTTCCTTTCCCGGAGAAGATGAAGTCAGTAGAGAGAGTTGAGGGTTCACTGCCGAGTTGAGGGATGAGACGTGAGTGACAGGGTGAGGTTGAGGGAGTGAGAGGGGAGATCGGGTGTTCTCTCTTCCTTCCTCTTGTTCTCGATTGTTTTCCTTATTTCTTTTCCTCTTTTTAAGTCTTTATTTTTCCTTTCCTTTCTTTTATTTCATTCTTTTTCTCTCCCTTTCCATTTTCCATTTGGTTTCCCTAGACCCTTAAATGGGTGTTTGGAAAGTATAAATGACTTTGGTGGATTTCCCATGTATGGAAAGTGGTGCACGGTCGGTGATAGACAAATCGTCTGCTAGAGGCGCTTGAACTACACCGAGATATCAACTCTGTTGATGTGTCGATTGGTTTGACTTAGGCTTTTCGTTGATACATCGACCGCGTTGATGCATCCTCCTGGCAACTTATTCTTCGGGTTTGGATGTCAGCTTTCACCGACACATCGACCTAGTCGATGCATCGTCTGGGAAGGTTCAGTTTAGCAACACATCGACCCAGTCGATGTATCTCTGGAGGGGAAATTCTGTTAACCTTACTTATTTCAACGTACATTCAATTCCATATTTTATTCACATTATTTGGACCAAAATCTTATTATTTATTTAATTCATTTACAAATAAATTATATTAAATGAGGAGTTAAAACTCCAGGTCCTTACAATACGACTAGCTTTTGGAATTTTCTTCCTGAAAATTAGACGAACGTTGGGTTCCAAAAGAAAACAAAATTACACAAATAATTCTGGGTGAGATGCTCTCATTTTAGATTCCATTTCCCAAGTGGGTTCTTCATTTCCGTGTCGCTCCCAGACCACTTTGATGAAACAAATCACTCAGTTCCTTAGCATTTTTTGTTAGGTATCTATGATCTTGATAGGCCTTTCGACGTAGGTCACGTCGCTCTGAACATCTATCTCTTATACATCCAAAACATGAGACAGATCGGGATTGTCCTTCTGCAACATTGAGACGTGAAATACATCATGCATGTTTCACAGTTGTGTGGGAAGTAATATGCGATATGCAACCTGGCCGATCTTCTCAATGATTGGGAATGGTCCTATAAACCTCGGTGTTAGTTTCCCTTTCTTTCCAAATCTCATTTGGTCTTTCCATGGTGAGACCTTTAAGAACACTTGGTCTCCAACTTTAAATGTCAATGGTTTTATTCTTTTGTCAGCATAACTCTTCGGTCGAATCTAGGCAGTTAACAGGTGCTAATGAATGACGTTGATTTGTTTTTAGTTCGGCAACTAAATTTGATCCAATGAGTGCAGACTCTCCTGCCTAGGTCCAACAAACTTGAGATCTATAGGGTCGACCATACGATGCTTCAAAAGGAGCCATCTGAAGGCATGCCTGGTAACTGTTGTTGTATGAGAACTCCACTAATGGAAGATGATCCTCCCAACTACCCTGAAAGTCTAGCATACAAGCTCTTAGCATATCTTCCAATGTCTGTATGGTCCTTTCTGATTGTCCATCATCTCGGGTGGAATGTAGTGCTATATAACAAATTTGTCCCCATAGCTGTATGCTAACTTTACCATACCCTGACTGTGAATCTGCCGTCACGATGGGACACAATGGTCCTGGGTATCCCATGTAACCTGTCAATGTCTTTGATGTACCGCTTACCCAATATCTACGATGAATCTGTCATCTTAATAGGTACAAAGTGTGCTGATTTCGAGAGACGATCAATTATGACCCATATGGCATCATTGCCCTTGCAGATCGAGGCAATCTGGTTATAAAGTCCATGGCGACGTGCTCCCATTTCCATTGGGGTATAGAGAGAGGTTTGAGTAATCCAGGTGGCTTTCGTCGCTCTGCCTTGATTCTCTGACATGTTAGGCAATTGGAGAAAAAATTTGCTACATCTTTCTTGAGTCCACACCACCAATACTGCCTCTTGAGGTCGTGATACATCTTTGTACTTCTGGGGTGTATGGAGAACTTTGATTTATTAGCTTCTGTCTGTAGTGCTCCCCTACAATCCTGTGGCACATAGACTCGGTCTCTGAACATGAGAACCTTTCCAGGCCGTTGTTCTCATTCTTGCACTGTCTCTCTTGTAGACAGTTTGGCCTATATTTCTGCCACTTCTGGATCTGACCTTTGTGCTTGTTCAATCTGGGATATCATCGTAGAGTGCACCATTAAGTTGTACACACATCCTCTGCCACTTATATGCAAATTCAACTCCTCAATTGCTGACAACATCTCCCATTCTTGCATAATTAGACTTGCTACTGTTCCATGAGTCATTCGACTAGGTGCATCAACAATCTTATTTTCCTTGTCCGGATGACAGTGAAGGCCAAGTCATAATCTTGGAGGTACTCCATCCATCGTCTCTGTCTCACATTGAGTTCCTTTTGATTGAACAAGTACTTTCGACTCTTGTTCTGCAATACTAGCTATGCGGACTACCTCCGCGAGAGTTGCAGATTTGAATATTGTCACCTTGGACCTGATGTTGGGGCGTAAACCTCTCTCAAATTTTTGGGCTTTCTTATATTCCGTGTCCACCATGTATGGGGTATAACAAGAAAGCCTGATGAATTCTTACTGATAGTCGACAACTTTCATACGTCCTTGAGCTAGGACTATGAATTCCTGGGCCTTGAGTTATTTCTCCTCCTCTGGAAAGTAATGTACAAGAAACATCTCTCTTAAGTCTCTCCAAGTCATTTCTGCTACTGTCTGACTCTGTTCCACTGTCTTCCACCATTTACCCGCATCATCTATTAGCTGAGATGTGGCTAACATAATTTTTTCCTACTCTTCCGTGATCCTTAACAGTTTTAGGATCTTTGTAGTGTTTTCAATCTAGTTTTCAGCTCCAATGGGCCCTCCATTTCCACGAAAATAAGGGGGACGTTGCTGCTGAAAATCCCTGACCAGAGCTCTATCCGGGGAATCAGTTGCCGCATTGGCACCATCGCTTGGTTGATTCTACTACAGCACTAAATTCACTAATGCTTGTATGAAACTTTGAAGCTCGGGAGTTACGGGTGGAATATAGCCACTTGACTCTTCGACGAGTTCTACTTTGCATCGGGTGGACCTTCTTCGTGGTGGCATTCTTCCTATGTCAAAAACATTAGTAGTTTGTAAAATGCTTCCCAACTTATTATGATTCATTGGTAGTCAAATCATTTTTTATTATCGATTTGATTGGGAAAGATTCCTAGGTTTCTCTTGACATTCTTTGTTTGGGAAAAAGTTCTTCTAAGTTCATTGGATAGGTTTGACTTAGAGTAATTTCCTTCTTTTACCTACTCATTCCGTTCTGATACCAACTATAATGCCCCACGCATTTTCATGGCTTAAATCGGAGTAAATTTTTTTTATATATAGAAAAGGAATGGAGACATCATGAAGCGAGCCGAGTCCGAGTCCGAAGATCCGACTCTCGACTAGCCCAACCTACCACACGTGAGAAAATAGCTCATTAATTATTTGAGCATGTGCTAAAACAACACGCAGAACATAATTTGCGGAAATACTTATAACATTGAAGCATTTTATAGCAAAGAAAGGAAAATTACTCAAATCCTAAGTCAAATACAATATCAACACAAAGTATAAGTCAAAGGTCTAAGTTATTACATATCCAATAAGTTCCTCCTATCAATCATATTGTTTTATAAAAGCATAAAAATAAAGAACTAAAATCTCCAAGCATTTCTTTCTCTACTTCGCTCAGGCTTGACTGCCACTGGGTCCAGCCTCTTCTCCTTCGCCTTGATCAGTTTAACATCTAGGGGAAAACATATAGGCTTAGTCAACTTTTCCAGCAGGAATTCTGATCAAGGAAATGCACTACGTGTGTAATATCATATATCATATAACAATAACAACAATGGAGAAAAATCACAAGTTATGTCAAATATATATTTCTTAAATAAAGAATATTAAAATCTCATGATTTGGAAATCATACTTGATATTAATCACATGATGATATGCCATGGGTATCATGCATCAATGAAATGCCATCCCATACCCATGCACCAAATCATAGTTTTCTTTTCATTTCAAAGATTCTCAGTATTGGCCGCTGAACGTACCCTATACATGGGTGCTAGAACAACCTGATTAACCCTAGAGAGGAGAGAGAGAGGGGGGGGGTGTGAATATGTCAATCCAAATTCGTTGGTACTTTTTGAATTTACCGTGATTGATTAATTAAGTGCAGCAGAAATAACCATCAAGAGTGTGTGTGTTAGTAGATGTGTTCAAATAATCAACACAAGGAATTGGTTCTAACTGTAACACCTTGGATTTTCAAATAATTATTTTGTATGAAAATAATCCATTTAATTTGTGAACATTGGTTATGGACCTTATATGGATAAAGAATTGGGCCATGACCCAATTAAGACCCAACGGTTTTTGTAAATGGTTTCAAATAAATTAAATGGGGTTAGATTTAATTAGTAATGCAATAAGGGATTTGAATTAATTTTATGCGCATGAGAAATTTGTGGGATTTTCATATCCATGATGATATGCAAGAATATCTTAAGAAGATAATAAAAATTAAGTTAGATTGTGCATGGCTGAATTTTGATGAGAAATCCTTGAAATATGCGCATGAATTAGAATGTCTTAAGGAGTGATACTTTCTTTGATTAGAAATGGCGATTGTTTTATCAACACCTTCTAAGTTAGAATTAATTAGAAGTTGATAAAAAAGAGAGGAGCAAGAGGGCGCATGGCAATTGCCATCTTAGCACTTACTAAGATGAGCAACACGCCTAGAAGTATTGGATTTATAATAGGCAAGTGGTGAATGCGCCTACAACAAGGATAAAAATTATTGTGTTACACGGCATAAGGGAAATTCTTACCTTAGCACCTTCTAAGTTAGCATAAAATGAAAGAGGCAATAATGAAGGGGCGCACAAGGGGAATTATTTATCTTTGCACCTTCTAAGATAGGATTCAATGGGAGATTAATTAAGACAAGGGAGAGGGGCACATGTTACTTTCTATTTTGGATTAATGGAAGTTTTAAAAGAGGCAACACACAAGGGCTCACAGCATTACCATTAAAGAAAGGGAGGGGCGCATGGCACCTTCCCCATTTAGATTTAAAGGGAAGCTTATATAAGAAAGACACCCCATAGGCCGATCTCTCTCTCTCTCTCAACTCCCATTCATGCCAAGACAAGAAGAAGGAAATCAGCAAGAAGGTTGTTCGGCCACCAAAGGGAAAAGAGAAGAAGATTTGAAGAGAAAGATCAAGTGAGGGAAGAACAAGAATCAATCGCGGAAAACGGTTAGTAGTTTGATGTTTTGATTTATGGTTTAGATGGTTTAAGAGAATTGGGTAAACCATAGGGTTCGGCCATGATGAAGGGCCGTATCCCATGGATGGTTGTTGCTTATAATTTACGTAGTTTTAATAAGGAAAATATGGGAGTTGGTTAATGAATTTCAATGACAAAAACCGTGGAAAGACATGGTTTAAATTATGGGTTTTTGGGTTGAAAACCATGGACTGATTATACATGTTTTAAAAGGGATTTAAAATGGTTTAAGAAGAGGTTGTTAAACATAGGGTTCGGCCATGATGAAGGGCCGAACCCCATGAAAGGTTATTGGTTATTTTATGGAAGAAAAATTGGGAAGGATTATGGTTAATAAATTTGTATGGTTTTAATGGAAGGTTTTTTATTATATTTTTATGGTTGAAAACCATGGAAGAAAACTATGAGAGATGAATAAAATAAATCTAAGGGAAGGTGATGAACCATAGGGTTCGGCCATGGTGTATGGCCGAACCCCATGGAGTTGTTTTGGAATGATTGATGGGTTTTGATTGGTTAAATTATAAACTACCTAATTATGGATCTTAGATTAAAATGCAATGTGGGGATTATTTATGGAAACCTTCTAAATATGGAAGCATGGATGCTAAATTTGGAAAGTGTCTAATTTTGGAAGCATGGATGCTTAATTTAGAAAGTGTTTAATTATGGCAACCATGGGAAGTGTTGATAATATTATATGATTTTTGAAGGATAATGATTTATTTTAAAAGGATTGGTGATTGATTAAATGGAAGAGGAATTATTATTAATTCTAGAAGGAGGATTGTGAACCATAGGGTTCGGCCAAGGTGTATGGCCGAACCCCATGGAGTTGAATTGGTATTTTTTGATGTATTATTATTGATGAAAATGGAGTATAGTTATTAAATGGGAAAGTTTCTATTTATGGAAGTTGTATTTTGAATTAAGAAAGTTTCTATTTATAGACTTTCTAATTATGAACTTTTGATCAAAATGGAAAGTTAGATGTCATAGGGTTCGGCCATGGTGTTTGGCCGAACCCCATGAACCAATTTGTAGTGGATCCCGAAACCATAGATCATGTTTGGATTAAGGAATTGGTATGGAACATTTAAAGGGGTTATTTGGAGTGATAGGCATGATTAAATAAATGAGAGTTTGATGTTAATACTACATGTTCTTAAATAAGGATTTTGGAACCATAGGGTTCGGCCATGTGTATGGCCGAACCCCATGGAGTTGGATTGTTATTTTAATGTATGTAAATTTATTAAAATGCAAGGATGGTTATTGGATTTAATTGATTAATCGAAGTTGTTTATTAATTTAAAAAGTTTCCAAATGTGGAAGGTGGAGTTTGAAAGTTTCCAATTATAGAAGGAAGAGATTAATTTGGAAAATTCTAATTATGGAAGGTTTTATTTGTGGTTCCATGGTTGTGGATCATTGGTGGATCCATGTATGTAATATGGTGGAACCTAAACATAAATTGTCAAAGGCAATGGAAAAGTTGTAAATACTTGCTAAAAAAATGGAAGGTTAGCCATGGATGGCATTTTAGTAATTATATGAGAATTAATAGACCTATGTTTTGGGACCTAAAACTTAGGTGATGAGATCAATGGCAACTTGGTAAATAAAGGGTAAAAAATGAGGAATGGTTTATGAACTTAAAATATTGTAAATCAAGTGGGACTTGGTTTTGATTCTTTATTATATTTTAAGGTAACGAAACCTCACAAGGTGTTTACGATAGTAAGCGGTTACCGGACGAAAGACGCAAGGACACGTAGCGGTCTTTGGTAGGATTCCACCTCTTTGAAACCATGGGTTTTATGTACAATGTTTTCTTATCTTATTTGATGAATTTATATTGCAAAGGTTATGCTTCAAAATGCGAGTTTTAAATGCTATGTTTATATAATAAAATAGCAGGTGTTTTATATGTTTCAAATATGAGCTTTTAAATGCTATGATTTGTATAATTGCATAGCATATGGACATTTGCATCTCATGCATGGCATGGGAGGGATGACAGGTAACCGGGGACCCACACTCCGTCGGGGCGTCCGTAAACACTAGTGGGGGGATACCTTGATGATGAGAATTACATCAAGAGGATACTATGTATAGTACCTTGATGATGAGAATTCCATCAAGAGGATACTATGTATAGTACCTTGATGATGAGAATCCCATCAAGAGGATACTATGTATGAAGACCCTGATGATGTAACGCCCCACCCTTTCTGAGATTCAGAGTCTATTTTTTCTTTTATAATAATAATATAACAACACTGGCAAAGGGCGGATGACATCACGACGCGAGCTCAGTTCGGACTTCCTAAGTCCGAACCTTAACTGGCCACCCATGTGTGCATGGACTAAACCATGATAGATAATACACACATGGAACTATTCAAATCATGCGGAATAAAAATAACTAATTGTGGAACTAAACTGATGCGGAATATAATCAATCTTATGTTAACCATACATACTCTGATAGCAAAGTACAAGTCAAGTTTACTTTAAACTAACCATTTCAAACCATGTCAAACTAATCATTATCATAACTGTAAAAAAACCATAGCAAGGTTACTAACTATTACATATCCATGAAATGTAGTTCAAATGACAGTAAATCCATTCCAATAATCAAGCGCTTAGGCTTGGCTCCCCTCCAGGTCCACGACCTTCTCTTTCCCTTTTCCATTTCCTATATTATCCTCTATGGATAGAATTAGGGTGTTAGATCAACACGCCCAGTAGGATTTCCGATTAGGGTTACCACATGGTTAGTATATATAACATACATATAACATAGTATATATGGTAATAAAAAACAGATAAATCTATGCTATGTATGTATGCACATGTAATGAGTCTCTCCCATCACACATATACATAGCCATCACTTGACGAGACTCTCATCGTCAAGGTAAGTCACATTACTCTTTCATTTCATGTTGATGATATTCCTCCTGGCGGGACCCTCATCGCCAAAGGAGGCCGATATGGCTCTCATCATCAAAGTATTTCTCCTGGCGGGACCCTCATCGCCTAAGGAGACCAATGTGGCTCTCATCATTATAACATTCCTCCTGGCGGGACCCTCATCGCCTAAGGAGGCCAATGTGATTCTTATCATCATGATACTACTCCTGGCGGGACCGTCATCGCCTAAGGAGGCTTTCCATAATCATCATCCCATGTCCATGCATGAGATGCCAATGAATATATGAAGCATGTAAATAAATCTCATGATTCAAAAACCAATTGAAACATAATAATAATAACAACATATCTTATCAAAATCATGATGAAACCAATCATCATAGTGGTTACAAGTAGGTAGGAAACCTACTAAAACTTTGCTTAAGTGTCCGTTCTTTTTGAGCTTCACCTGATCACAACTAGCGTGCCGTCAAAGAGATTCATCACCTTATTCACATAAACCATGAATCAACTTTAATCCCATACTTCATTTGGATGGGGTTCGGCCATACAACATGGCCGAACCTCATCATCTAAGTTTGGTCCCTATTTCCCATTTTTGTCATTGTTTTATAGTCAAAGCCCATATGACCAAGCTACCTTGGTTCCAATCCTCACTTTCATTCACCAAAACTACTCTATGGGGTTCGGCCATGCATATGGCCGAACTCAATGGTTCTTTTATCCATTATACTTCAACCTAAAGTCATAACTTAGACCCTTTAAAACATTACAAAACAGTTAACAACTTTAAATCATATACTTGAATCCAAATACCCACTTAATGGTCCATGGGGTTCGGCCCTACACATGGCTGAACCCAATGGTTCCCTTGGTTCATTGATTCCACCATATGTTCTTAATTTAGGCCCTACTCTTTAATCATAAGAACCATATGGTTCAGCCATCCAATGGCCAACCCAAAACAGCAACCCTATTTCCATTTAAATCACATAAAAATTCTCCACCATTGGTATGGTTTTATCTCTCCAAAAACCACACCAAATTATCCAACACTTTCATGGGGTTCGGCCATCCAAGGTGGCCGAACCCTATGTCCATGATTTGGTCCTCTTAAACACATATTTTATGTCTCATTAAAACATATAAAAATCAGCATAATATCACATGGTTTTTACCTTTCAAAAACCATCCAAATACCAAAACAATTTCATGGGGTTCGGCCATCCAAGGTGGCCGAACCCAATGATCCATTTTATCAATTTATACCACCTTTACCCAAGGTTTAGACCCTTGATGCATTTGGCCATTCCATGGCCAAATCATGACATCCAAATCCATGATTTAAACACCCTTTCAATTTGCATCTTAGGTCTAAATAAAACATCCAAAACAGTCCATCACTTTGCATGGTTTTCACTTTACAAAAACCATCCAATTATCCAAGTAACTTCATGGGGTTCGGCCATCCAAAGTGGCCGAACCCAATGATACTTTTTAACCATTTTAAACAACCTTATCCAAGGTTTAATTCTTTGATGCATTCGGCCATTCCATGGCCCAAACATGTTCCCTTTTTACCAATTCAAATAAACTAAAGTCCATGGAATACTTACCAATTTTCTTTGCCTTTCCTCTTGCTTTTGATCCTTGCTTCCTATCTTTCTTAGCCTCTCTTCCTTTACAGATTATATGTTTGATCAATTGGTGAAGACACCACTAGCTGGTTCGGCCAAGAGAATGAGTTTGGAGAGAGAGGGAGAGAGATGGATTTCTAAGACTTTGCAAAGACAAATTCGGCCAAGAGTTGTGGTTAAACCCTTTTGTTAAACAACCCATAAAATCTCCCATTATCCTCATGAATTCTTGCTCAAACCAAAGAGTCACTTGATGCCATCCCGTAACGCCCGCCCCATTTTCACCGAAATCAGAGTCTATTTTTTTTTTTGAAATAAAAGTGACAAAGGCGCGGACGTCACGACGCGAGTTAAGTCCGAGCTTCTCAAGCTCGGCCCTTAACTGGCCAACCCCACGCGTGCGCGGAACGAAGTCCACGAGTACGGTTCATGCGTAGGAAGTAAGCTCACGGAATGTAACCACATGCGGAACATTATAATAGATACTATCCTACCGGTTTTAGATAGAAGGGAAGATAAATCATTAAACTACTAAGATACTCCAATGTTCATGATCATGTCTCAAAATGATAACGTACGGAGTATAATTCAGACCATAGCAAGAAATCCAAAATTATTACAATTTGACAAGCTAAGCTACTTAAGTTACAACTTTTCCAAAATAAAACTTTGATAAACAAAGTAGCCGCTTCCCCCAGCTCCTAAGCTTGACTCCTGTCGCGTCCACCATTTCCTCCGTCTCCTGCATCATCAGCTAGGGTAGAAGTAGGGCGTTAGACAACGTGCACAGTAGGACTCCGAGTAGGGCTAGCACATGGATTAGTGATAACAAGCATACTGATAGCAATATAATAAAACCATATGATGAATGCCATGCCATGGGTGTCTATGTCATGTGTCCCACCCATCATCTATATCATCATAAAATGTCACATCCCCCTTGACGGCAAAACCTCGTCAAGGTGCCCCCATGTTTGCTTCTCGGTCGCTCCGATGGAGCATGGACTCCGGCTATAGCCTATCAGGCTATCCCCATGTCTGTTCTCGGTCGCCCCGACGGAGCATGGTCTCCAGTTATAGCCTATCAGACTATCCCCATATCTGTTCTCGGTTGCCCCGATGGAGCATGGACTCCGGTTATAGCCTATCAGACTATCCCCTGTCTGTTCTCGGTCGCACCGACGGAGCATGGACTCCGGTTCCTTTATTTTCCCGCCCATGCCATGCATGAGATGTAAGTGCATTATGCTATGTAATCCATATATATAAAGTCCATAGGATAGGAATATAATCCATATTCATAATATAAAATCCAGAGGATAGGAATATAATCCATATTCATAGTATAAAATCCATAGGATAGGAATATAATCCATATTCATAATATAAAATCCATAGGATAGGAATATAATCCCTAGCATTTAAGATACCATCCATAGCATTTAAATATCATCCATAAAATGAACCATAAAATTATCGAATTAAAATACAAAAAACATCACATATACGTAATCCTCGGCTTACAAAAAGGTAGGAATCCTACCGAATACTGATAACGTCCTTTTCTGTTTTCGTCCGATAATTCCGGTCGCCGATCGCGTACCGTTTGCGATGTCTCGATACCTTATTATACATTTTCCAAGTTAGTCTATATCTTATCCATGATTAAGTCTCTGGCTGATCATAAACCTAGGTTCATTAATGCTCTTTAACCATGTTACAAGATTACCATAAATCAGCCCTTATCTTAGCCGCTTTTTCCATTGATTAAAACACATACATAACTCAATCTATAACTGATCCATACACTTGGGTCCATTAATGACTTACCAATCATTCCGTAGGATTATTAAAATCAGTCCCTATAATTTAACATAACCCCATTTATCCTTCCGGATTAACAGTAACCTCTGAAATTACTCAAAACTGTATACTTCAATTCAGTCAACTGAATTAGGAGTTCAGTCGACTGAATCAGGAGTTCATTCGACTGAATCAGGAGTTTAGTCGACTGAATCACAGATTCAGTCGGCTGACTTCGAATCAGATTGTTTGTTTGTCTTGCCAGTTCAGTTTCAGTCGACTGAAATATACATTCAGTCGGCTGAAACATGGTTCGTACCCTTTTCAGTCGACTGAATTTGTATCAGATTATCTGTTTGTTCTGCCAGTTTATTTTCAGTCGACTGAATCACAGATTCAGTCGGTTGAACTACTAACCAACCATTTCCGTGTTCAACAAGCATCCATTCAGTCGACTGAATCATATATTCAGTCGGCTGAAATTTCCAGAACCCTTTCTTATCCTAGACATTTGTGTTCAGTCAACTGAATCATCAGATTCAGTCGGCTGAAACTCCCAGAAACTCTTTCTATTATCAGCCACCATTAGTTCAGTCGACTGAATCACTTATTCAGTCAGCTGAAACTCCTAGAAACTCGTTTCTGATTCGTCCATTATCAGTTCAGTCGATTGAATCTTTGATTCAGTCGACTGACTGTTTTGTCAGTCCTTTCCATTGAATATTTCGTACATCCTTCCTTCGTGATTTCCCATAGAAAAATAACATCTTGTTTGGAGATACTTACAACTCCGTGGCTCTCCCGGTTGTCTCTTGCTCCTCTTGTTTCCTTACCCTTTCTCTTTCTTCTTCTTTCTCCTTGATACTCGGCCAATGGTGAGTTTGATCAAGATGAGATTGCCGAGGTTTGGTTTGGCCCAGGTGTAGTATGTTTGAGAGGGAAAAAGGAGGAGAGAATGGAAAAATATCTCAAAGTCTTGGGCCTTAGGAGTATTGTCGGCCAAGCTTGGGTTCTCTTCTTCCCTTCTAAGTCTCTTTCTCTTCTTTTCTCTTTGGTGTTTTCTTTGGATTAGGGGGGGGGAGGGAGGGGAGGACGGTTTTGGAAGAGATGGAGAGATAGAGAGAGTGTGATGATTGGTTTTGACTCCATCTACCAACTAAGCATGGAGGGGGGGGTATGGCCTTGCATGCCCCCAATCTGGCCATTGTCCCCTTAGTGGGGGTGGTTGGAATGAGTTTGAACCACCACTCATTCCAACGAGTTTGGTGAGTCAACTAAGATGGAAATCATCTTGACTCACCCCCTCTCCTATGTGACTCACTCCATTATTTAATTTATTACTTAACTTAGCCCCTTTAATTTTATAATTTAATTTCTATTTATTTCCTTTCAATTCCTTCATGAATCCACCCATGGTTGACCGAGTCAACCATGGTGGTGGGCCCCACCAATTCTTAGTCATCCGTCACCTCACTTGATGAGGTGGAGGTGGGCCCCACTTGGTTATGTTAGCTTAATCATCTCATCATTAACTTAGGGGGGGGTTTAATTCCAATTAATTGGGTCACTATTAGGCCCATGGCCCAATTAAATTATTGTCTACTATTTACCTTAGAGTTTGAATCAATTTTGATTCATTTGGCCCCACATGGTTATCGGGCCCACTTGACCATTATCGACCCTTCAAATGAGTTCTATCAAATCCATGGTCCATTGGACCATACTTGGGCCTTTGCCCCAAAATTTGATCCATTTAACATCCATAATATCAAATTTCCAATTTTTCCATTATTAAAATAAATAAATACCATATATATATTGATTTAAAAATTCGGGCTATTACAATAGAATCCTCTTTTGAAATTTTCGTCCCGAAAATTCGAGTGAAGTAGGGGTTCTAAACAACTCATGTAAATAGCTCCGGATGAGCGGCTTTCATCTCCGACTCAATTTCCCAAGTGGTCTCTTCATTGCCATGTCATTCACATACCACTTTGACGAACTGAATGGCATGGTTCCGCAACACCCTTTGTTCGCTTTCGATCACTCTGACCGGCTTCTCCACATATGTCACATCGCTTTGTCCATCAATGTCTTGAACATTCAACACACGAGAAAGATCGGGATTGTACTTTCTTAACATGGATACATGAAATACATCATGTAGAGGTGATAATTGTGGAGGGAGTGCCAACTGAAAAGCTACTCCTCCCACCCTCTTCAGGATCGGAAACGGCCCCACAAATCTAGGCGACAGTTTCCCCTTCTTCCCGAACCTCATGTGCCCTTTTCGTGGTGAGACCTTTAAGAACACTAAGTCTCCCACCTCAAACTCGAGGAACCTTCTCCTTTTGTAGGCATAACTCTTCTGACGGCTCTGTGCAGTGAGTAGATGTTGCCGTATCTGTAACGCCCGCCCCTTTTCACCATAAATCAGAGTTAAATTTTTTTTTTTTTTTAAAGTGACAAAGGGCGCGGACGCCACGACGCGAGTTAAGTCCGAGCTTCTAAAGCCCGGCCCTTAACTGGCCAACCCTACGCGTACGTGGAGCCAAGTCCACGAGTACGGTTCACGCGTAGATGTAAGCTCAAGGAATATTACTTCTCAGTGCGGAATTAACAACAAAGACTATCCTACAGATTTGAGATAGCAAGGAAGATAACATTCTTTTAAATTTCTATAATACCTCAAAACCATAATGTCTCTAATAAAATCCCAAAACATAACCAGTAATCTAATTTATTACATTCCGACAAGCTAAGTTACTCAAATTACATTTCTCCAACATAAACTTAAAAAAACATAATGAATCTGCCTTCCCAAGCTACTAAGCATGACTCCCGTCCCGTCCTTCCGTTTCGCCACCTCCTGCGTCATCAGCTAGGGTAGAAGTAGGGCGTTAAAACACGCGCCCAGTAGGACTCCAGGTAGGGCTAGCACATGGATTAGTAATAACAAAGCATATAGAAGATATTATCTCAAAATTATGCCATTTGGTACAATGTAATGCAATGGGTGTTTTATGTCATGAATCCCACCCATCAATCTCATCTTCAACTCTACAATGTCCCTTTTTCCAACCATCCATAGTATTCCAAATAGAATCCATACCATCATCGTACCATGACCCTCTTGATGCAAAAGCCTCATCAAGATGCAATCCACACTAGGCATCCCCCCCTTGATGGAAGAACCATCATCAAGGTACAATAATAAATACAACATCCCCCTTGATGGAAAAGCATCATCAAGGTATCATAATACATATGTGAAATGTCCCCATGCTGTTTATCGGTCGCCCCGACGGAGCATGGACTCCGGTTTCATTTCATCATTTCCCTGTCATATCCCTCCCATGCCATGCATGAGATGTAGATGCCATGTGCCATGTAAATATATGTAGTTCAATAGTAACACAAAAACCCATCTTAAAACAATTACTTGATTATCAAATAAATCAAAGGGAAAAACATTCCATAATATTTAATCCAAAATCCATCTTAAGACATTCACATGATTGCCAAAATAATTTAAAGGAAAACATCACAAGATACATAATCCAAAACTCATCTTAAAGGCAACCACATGCTTTCCAAAATAAATTAAAGAAAACATCACCCAATCCATGGCTTACAAAAATGTAGGAATCCTACCTGATACCGACTTGCGTCCTTTTACATTTTTTCGCTCGACAAACCCGGTCGCCGATCGCGCACCGCCTGCGATGTCCAGTACCTTGTTACACACTAATCATTAGTCCATGTTTCAACCATTTATAAGCCCTTATGAAAAATCGGTCACCATTTAGGTTTTGTGGGTCCCACCTAATCCATTATATATTTCTTTAAGTACATATGTCTAAAATCAGCCACCCTAGGCTTTATTAACCACTTATAAGGTTATCACATTAGATCCCCTCATTCCATGATCAATCTCCATGGAATTCTTGAATTTGGCATTTAATTACGGTTTTGCCACTACCTCATTTTCCATGGTTAATCACCCATTTATGCATGCATGATTAAGTCCAAAATTGATTTTTAAACTTAGATCCCTAACTTAGGTTCATTTATGACCCACCAAACTATTAAAACTTGTCATCTAATTAATCCAATTCCCATTACTTAATCACATACATACACATTAACCTTAGACCTAAAAATGATCCACCATTTGGGTCATGGATTCAAAATACCTAATTCATCAAATCCTCCGATGGGGTTTACCTTATGCATTTAACTTCAATGAGTGCATCACTCATTCATTCCCTTTGGAGGCCACAAACACCATCCATCATCCAATTTAACCCACTACAATGGGTTACAATTGGGCCATGGGTTCGGCCATACACCATGGCCGAACCCATGGTGTCCTTTCCCCATTTTCCTTGGATCCTTTGGCACATTTTAGATCTATCACAAGTCCTTTCATGAGAGATTTACATCATGCATTTAAATCACCATTTTAAGGTATCATTTCATACTTTGGGTCCATCAAAATTATCAACATTTTCCCATTTATTTCTCCATAAATCATAACCATTAAATCCACCATTATCACCATAGGGTTCGGCCATACACCATGGCCGAACCCATGGTTCACAATCCATCACTTTCTATGCCCTCCAATGCCATAAAATCCCTTTACATTTCCATCATAAAAAGCATTTTGAAACATTTCCCACATTCACTCATTTACTACAATTCATTAACTTAACACCCTCATTGCTTTCCATTCTTAAAACCTTAACCAATTACATCAAAGACCAAATCACCCTATGGCCGAACCCTATGGCCCATAATTTTATTCCAATTACCCCATTCCATGCTTAATTTCATAATTTACATAATGCACATAACCCATTTAGTCATTTTCTTACCCTAACCCTAATTCACCCATTTAGGGTTTTCTCCATCTTCCACCCTCTCATTTGATGGGTTTAAACTCAATAGCATAAAATTATCTATCCACCATTACATTAATACAAAATAAACTCCAATTCTTAAACCCTAAAATCCAAAATTTCTTGTTTAAGAAATACTCACAATCCGACGTCTCCACCGATTTCCGTCACTCCCGTCGGTCTCCGTAGCCTCCTCTCTCCTTCCTCTTGATCTTTGATAGGTCAAGATTCTTGATTAATGGTGGCAATCCCCAACCCTAGAATCGGCCAAGGTAAGTTTAAATTGAAAGAGGGAAGAGGAAAGGATGATGAGAGGGGAGATAGTCACCTTGACCTTAGAGTGATTTTGTGTAAATTTCCACTTCTTTCTTCTCTCCTTCTCTTCTTAGCTTCCTTTCCTTAATTTTTTCTTCTCTTCTCCTTCCTAGTGTGGGACGGCCATGGAGAATGACAATGGAGAGAGTTGAAAAGAGGATAAGAAAATGGAAAAGAACTCAAGACCTACCCCCCATTTGGTGACTTAAACTTACCCTTTACATTAACTACTCTCACCAACCAAAGCAAGATATTTTAAAGATCTTTTATTTGCTTTATGGTGGTGGTTATCTAAACCACCACCAAGCCCAACGTGTTTAACCTTGGAGGTGGGGTAGCTTGGTCTCCATTTGACTAATTTTAACCCATTTAGCCACCAATTTAATAATTTAATAATTTAATTAATTTGATAATTTCCTTAGGTTAACTCATTTGTACTTAACCTAATTCCCATTATTCCACCCATGGTTGACCAAATCAACCATGGTGGCCGGCCCCACCAATCATTGGCCCACACACCACCTCACTTGATGAGGTGGAGGTGGGTCCCACTTGGCCACATCAACTTGGTTTAATTCCAAATAACTTAGGTGATTTAAACTTCATTCCATTCATTCTAAATGGATCACCATTAGGCCCATGGCCCAATTACATTTCCATCTTACCCATTTACCTTAAAGCTTAGCCATCTTGACCCATTGGTTCCCAAATGGGTATTTGACCAATTTGACCAACCATGGCCCAATTGGCCATCATTGACCACTTAAATGACTTTAAAATCCACTCCATGGTCTATTGGGCCATAATTGGGCCTTTGTCCAAATTTTGGCCCATTTACCCCTTTATTTCATAAATTTTCCAATTTTCATCGTTAAAATAAATAATATTCCCATTTATATTAATTTTAAAAATTCCGGGCCCTTACAATACAATCCTCTTTTAAAATTTTCGTCCCGAAAATTCGAGCGAAGTAGAGGTTCAAAACATCCACACAAGGAGTTCCGCAATACCCTTTGTTCTCTCCCGATCACTCTGAACGGCTTCTCCACACCCATCACGTCGCTTTGTACATCGACGTCTGGTACATTCAAGACATGTGAAGGGTCGGGGTTGTATTTTCCTCAACCCGGACACATGAAACACATCACGTAAAAATGATTACTGTGGAGGAAGTGCTAACTAATAGGCCACCTCCCCCACCCTCTTTAGGATTGGAAACGGCCCCACAATCTAGGCGACAGTTTCCCCTTCTTTCTGAGTCTCATGTGTCCCTCCCGTGGTGAGACTTCCAAAAGCACCAAATCTCCCCCTCAAACTCGGGGAAACTTCTCCTCTTGTCGGCGTAATACTTATAACGGCTCTGCGCAGTGAGTAAAGGTTACCGTATAAATTTAATCTACGCCGTAGTCTCCGCAACCCACTTCGGTCCAACCAGCGCAGGCTCACCGACCTCTGTCTAACGCACTGGAGATCTACAGGGCCCACCATATAAGGCCTCAAATGGAGCCATCTGGAGGTACTGTTATTGTAGGAGAACTCCACCAGTGGCAGACGATTCTCCCATCCACCCTTGAAATCCCGCATACCTGCTCTCAGCATATCCTCCAATATCTGTATTGTTCTCTCCGATTGTCCATCAGTGTGTGGGTGGATTGCTGTGCTGGTTAACACATCGGTCCCCATAGCCGACTGCATGCTCCTAGGCACATCCGTTCTACCTCGAAATACAAGACCTTGTCCCGGTCGCAACTCTTATTCCGGTACTACCTCACCGGTAGACATCTTAGTCCATATCTCCTCCATTTCTGGGCCTATTCGCTGTTCCCGTTCAATCGTGTCAAGTATCTCTTAATTACATCAACACCACTCATATCAACCTATGAGTTTCATTCTTGTGGAAATTACTCTGTCTCCTGCTATCTCTTTCTCTCATGAACCCATTTGCGATTTTATGCAGACTAATGTATTCTATTTCACTTTACCTGCTACCAAGATATTTCCCATCCATGCTCCTTCAATACGTTCTTTTGTCTACTCTCCGTGTGAGTTAGTCTGCCAATACGAGCCTATGCTCAAGTCCATTGTTGATTCCATTTTAACTAGGTTTCTAGCTTCACCCTCCTGGAACTCCATCGGCCAACTACAGAGTCAGGTGATCAGTCTCACTCAGCAGTCGCCCATAGCTTCCCATTCAAGTTTCACTAGACTCTTAACCTTTCCCTTAAGTCCATCTCTCAACAGCAATCATACCTTTTATTTGCATATAAGTCACTATGGGACTAACCATTTTTTGTTCATAACTCCTCCAATACCAATACCCGACATCAATCCCAATCACATAAATACTAATTTCCTACCCTTCTGGATTATTCCACATACTTTCATAGATTCCATAAAAACAATGATATATCTAAGCTTACTTAGACTATGTCAAATAATGTCCATTCATCACAAAAAAATATTCATAGGTATTACCAATTCCACCACCACCAAATTCCACCCTACATGCCTACGTTATCAATGGTTACCACATCATACTATTCATATGCCTTCATTAGCAGGCCACGTAGAATTGAAATCACACACCATCTTCGAATAACACAACTCATGTGTAATTAGATCTTTCACCTCCATTCACATCAAACAACAACTTGGGGTATCATAAGAAATAACACATTAATAAGATGTAGTGATTCAACCTAATTATGATTAGGTTACCCTACCCCATTTACAACACACACCTAGAGATTTTTAAAAATAATAATGCTACTCATCCAGAGCAAATCATCCCAATACATTCGAAGACCACCCATGACCATCCATAAATTCCTAAACTTTGGAATTACTCATGAGCTCCACCTAGGTTTCCAACCAAACGCATTGGCATATCATGGCCTTCTCATGCATACTACATATTCACAACTCCCGGCACTTTATCAACTCATCATCATACCCATAGTCTATAACACATCCTGGTTCCTCAATGATTACTCATTGAATACCACCAATTATCAAAGTACATCATATAAACTCATTGCACAATTGATAATTCACAACTTAATAACCTCATAAGGAATCCTCATACAATCACTAAATAAAATGCTTTCATAAATTCATGGTCCATCATTCATTCATGCTTTTTTTTTAAGGCCATAAATCCATTTCAAGGCCTATCATTACTTATTCATAATCTATACTACACATTGGGAGAATGCACTTGCATTATACATGGAAGATTTTTTTTTTTTTTTATACAATATATTTGTCTTTGCAAGCTAGACCCTTCACATTCTCCTCATAATATCATCTTCTCACGAGTTTCATGTGGCAAGTTAACCCATGCATTCCGGTCTCTTTCAAGTACACTGTTTATCCAACATGTCTCAAATGGCACTTTGTTCACATGAGAACCTCTTATAACCCTTCACAAAGCGTTTACATCATCACCCATTATGTGTCATAATATAAATCTCTTCCCTTGATCATGACAAATTATCAAGCCATGGGTCATCACCAATATAAAAGCCATTGTACCATCCCCCAAGTATACCCATATATCACATTAACACATACTCCCCACTCTTTTCATTCACATTTACCTCACTCATAAACATATGCAACACATACCCCACATCAAAAGTTCATGCCTCTTATCCTCATTTGATGCATGTAGTTCACAAATCGAGCATACCCCTTCAAGAGGGTAGGGTAGTATGTGCAGTTGTGCCCAACCTAGTTGCACAACTCATACCTATAATCGGGTCCCATTTCCCCTACCGACTTTCTTATCATCGGAAAGTCTTCCACATTCTATTCAAGAAGAGATAATAAATCCCCTTCATCTTCCTCGGGAGGTCCCTCCTGAAAGTCCAGGCTAACTGCTTGTGCTAGATGCAGACACCAAATCTATGGGACAGCTAGGGGTTTCCTTACCCCACGGTTCCATATACTCCTCATCGTTTGACATATCTATATTATAAAATACAATAGAATACACAAACACCATCCACAACAGTTTCCAATAAAACCAATCTAGGTTTTGGGGATTTTCCTATATATAACACAACGTATTTTGGGGAAAATTTTCCAAACTAGCACACTCAGTTTTGAGAATAACATCCCTAAGTACCAATGCTTGTTCCATTTGGTGAGATGGGGGAAATTTTCCTACATTTGATAAATCCATCATTGTCCCATTAATTGGGGAAAACTAGATTTATTTTCTCATTTTGGGGGAAATTTTCCTAAGTATCATTGTTTTTTTTTTTCCATTTGGGGGGGGAGTTGCCAAATAAGCACACTTGGTTTTCCTTTGTTTATGGGGGGAGAATCTCTAAACTCCTACTGTTTGTAGTTCAACTTAAGAATACTGGGGAAACACATCCTATTTTCGCTACGTTTGATAAAGTTATCATTGTTTCATCAATTCGGGGGAAAGATTTCTAAGTGATCACACCTTGTTTTGGGGAAAATTTCCTAAGTATCAAAGTACTGTGTTTTCATTTTCGGGGGAAATAAGCCCTATATTGCTACGTTTGATAAATTTAACTTAGGATGAATCTTTCTTCCCTTGCTAACATTCCTTTTCGTCAAATGTTGTTCTCAGACTGAATACTTAAGTTTGAGTCAATCGAAGTAAATTAACCCGGCCCCCGTGCAGCGGACTCCGAAGAGTCGGTCGGTTGGGATTCTTAGCTGCCAGTGAGACATTCAACCGTCTTAATCTTACTTCGAGAGATTCATTCTTCCAAGTTCGCTCTGATACCAACTGTAACGCCCGCCCCTTTTCACCATAAATCAGAGTTAAATTTTTTTTTTTTTTTAAAGTGACAAAGGGCGCGGACGCCACGACGCGAGTTAAGTCCGAGCTTCTAAAGCCCGGCCCTTAACTGGCCAACCCTACGCGTGCGTGGAGCCAAGTCCACGAGTACGGTTCACGCGTAGATGTAAGCTCAAGGAATATTACTTCTCAGTGCGGAATTAACAACAAAGACTATCCTACAGATTTGAGATAGCAAGGAAGATAACATTCATTTAAATTTCTATAATACCTCAAAACCATAATGTCTCTAATAAAATCCCAAAACATAACCAGTAATCTAATTTATTACATTCCGACAAGCTAAGTTACTCAAATTACATTTCTCCAACATAAACTTAAAAAAACATAATGAATCTGCCTTCCCAAGCTACTAAGCATGACTCCCGTCCCGTCCTTCCGTTTCGCCACCTCCTGCGTCATCAGCTAGGGTAGAAGTAGGGCGTTAAAACACGCGCCCAGTAGGACTCCAGGTAGGGCTAGCACATGGATTAGTAATAACAAAGCATATAGAAGATATTATCTCAAAATTATGCCATTTGGTACAATGTAATGCAATGGGTGTTTTATGTCATGAATCCCACCCATCAATCTCATCTTCAACTCTACAATGTCCCTTTTTCCAACCATCCATAGTATTCCAAATAGAATCCATACCATCATCGTACCATGACCCTCTTGATGCAAAAGCCTCATCAAGATGCAATCCACACTAGGCATCCCCCCCTTGATGGAAGAACCATCATCAAGGTACAATAATAAATACAACATCCCCCTTGATGGAAAAGCATCATCAAGGTATCATAATACATATGTGAAATGTCCCCATGCTGTTTATCGGTCGCCCCGACGGAGCATGGACTCCGGTTTCATTTCATCATTTCCCTGTCATATCCCTCCCATGCCATGCATGAGATGTAGATGCCATGTGCCATGTAAATATATGTAGTTCAATAGTAACACAAAAACCCATCTTAAAACAATTACTTGATTATCAAATAAATCAAAGGGAAAAACATTCCATAATATTTAATCCAAAATCCATCTTAAGACATTCACATGATTGCCAAAATAATTTAAAGGAAAACATCACAAGATACATAATCCAAAACTCATCTTAAAGGCAACCACATGCTTTCCAAAATAAATTAAAGAAAACATCACCCAATCCATGGCTTACAAAAATGTAGGAATCCTACCTGATACCGACTTGCGTCCTTTTACATTTTTTCGCTCGACAAACCCGGTCGTCGATCGCGCACCGCCTGCGATGTCCAGTACCTTGTTACACACTAATCATTAGTCCATGTTTCAACCATTTATAAGCCCTTATGAAAAACCGGTCACCATTTAGGTTTTGTGGGTCCCACCTAATCCATTATATATTTCTTTAAGTACATATGTCTAAAATCAGCCACCCTAGGCTTTATTAACCACTTATAAGGTTATCACATTAGATCCCCTCATTCCATGATCAATCTCCATGGAATTCTTGAATTTGGCATTTAATTACGGTTTTGCCACTACCTCATTTTCCATGGTTAATCACCCATTTATGCATGCATGATTAAGTCCAAAATTGATTTTTAAACTTAGATCCCTAACTTAGGTTCATTTATGACCCACCAAACTATTAAAACTTGTCATCTAATTAATCCAATTCCCATTACTTAATCACATACATACACATTAACCTTAGACCTAAAAATGATCCACCATTTGGGTCATGGATTCAAAATACCTAATTCATCAAATCCTCCGATGGGGTTTACCTTATGCATTTAACTTCAATGAGTGCATCACTCATTCATTCCCTTTGGAGGCCACAAACACCATCCATCATCCAATTTAACCCACTACAATGGGTTACAATTGGGCCATGGGTTCGGCCATACACCATGGCCGAACCCATGGTGTCCTTTCCCCATTTTCCTTGGATCCTTTGGCACATTTTAGATCTATCACAAGTCCTTTCATGAGAGATTTACATCATGCATTTAAATCACCATTTTAAGGTATCATTTCATACTTTGGGTCCATCAAAATTATCAACATTTTCCCATTTATTTCTCCATAAATCATAACCATTAAATCCACCATTATCACCATAGGGTTCGGCCATACACCATGGCCGAACCCATGGTTCACAATCCATCACTTTCTATGCCCTCCAATGCCATAAAATCCCTTTACATTTCCATCATAAAAAGCATTTTGAAACATTTCCCACATTCACTCATTTACTACAATTCATTAACTTAACACCCTCATTGCTTTCCATTCTTAAAACCTTAACCAATTACATCAAAGACCAAATCACCCTATGGCCGAACCCTATGGCCCATAATTTTATTCCAATTACCCCATTCCATGCTTAATTTCATAATTTACATAATGCACATAACCCATTTAGTCATTTTCTTACCCTAACCCTAATTCACCCATTTAGGGTTTTCTCCATCTTCCACCCTCTCATTTGATGGGTTTAAACTCAATAGCATAAAATTATCTATCCACCATTACATTAATACAAAATAAACTCCAATTCTTAAACCCTAAAATCCAAAATTTCTTGTTTAAGAAATACTCACAATCCGACGTCTCCACCGATTTCCGTCACTCCCGTCGGTCTCCGTAGCCTCCTCTCTCCTTCCTCTTGATCTTTGATAGGTCAAGATTCTTGATTAATGGTGGCAATCCCCAACCCTAGAATCGGCCAAGGTAAGTTTAAATTGAAAGAGGGAAGAGGAAAGGATGATGAGAGGGGAGATAGTCACCTTGACCTTAGAGTGATTTTGTGTAAATTTCCACTTCTTTCTTCTCTCCTTCTCTTCTTAGCTTCCTTTCCTTAATTTTTTCTTCTCTTCTCCTTCCTAGTGTGGGACGGCCATGGAGAATGACAATGGAGAGAGTTGAAAAGAGGATAAGAAAATGGAAAAGAACTCAAGACCTACCCCCCATTTGGTGACTTAAACTTACCCTTTACATTAACTACTCTCACCAACCAAAGCAAGATATTTTAAAGATCTTTTATTTGCTTTATGGTGGTGGTTATCTAAACCACCACCAAGCCCAACGTGTTTAACCTTGGAGGTGGGGTAGCTTGGTCTCCATTTGACTAATTTTAACCCATTTAGCCACCAATTTAATAATTTAATAATTTAATTAATTTGATAATTTCCTTAGGTTAACTCATTTGTACTTAACCTAATTCCCATTATTCCACCCATGGTTGACCAAATCAACCATGGTGGCCGGCCCCACCAATCATTGGCCCACACACCACCTCACTTGATGAGGTGGAGGTGGGTCCCACTTGGCCACATCAACTTGGTTTAATTCCAAATAACTTAGGTGATTTAAACTTCATTCCATTCATTCTAAATGGATCACCATTAGGCCCATGGCCCAATTACATTTCCATCTTACCCATTTACCTTAAAGCTTAGCCATCTTGACCCATTGGTTCCCAAATGGGTATTTGACCCAATTTGACCAACCATGGCCCAATTGGCCATCATTGACCACTTAAATGACTTTAAAATCCACTCCATGGTCTATTGGGCCATAATTGGGCCTTTGTCCAAATTTTGGCCCATTTACCCCTTTATTTCATAAATTTTCCAATTTTCATCCTTAAAATAAATAATATTCCCATTTATATTAATTTTAAAAATTCCGGGCCCTTACAATACAATCCTCTTTTAAAATTTTCGTCCCGAAAATTCGAGCGAAGTAGAGGTTCAAAACATCCACACAAGGAGTTCCGCAATACCCTTTGTTCTCTCCCGATCACTCTGATCGGCTTCTCCACACCCATCACGTCGCTTTGTACATCGACGTCTGGTACATTCAAGACATGTGAAGGGTCGGGGTTGTATTTTCCTCAACCCGGACACATGAAACACATCACGTAAAAATGATTACTGTGGAGGAAGTGCTAACTAATAGGCCACCTCCCCCACCCTCTTTAGGATTGGAAACGGCCCCACAATCTAGGCGACAGTTTCCCCTTCTTTCTGAGTCTCATGTGTCCCTCCCGTGGTGAGACTTCCAAAAGTACCAAATCTCCCCCTCAAACTCGGGGAAACTTCTCCTCTTGTCGGCGTAATACTTATAACGGCTCTGCGCAGTGAGTAAAGGTTACCGTATAAATTTAATCTACGCCGTAGTCTCCGCAACCAACTTCGGTCCAACCAGCGCAGGCTCACCGACCTCTGTCTAACGCACTGGAGATCTACAGGGCCCACCATATAAGGCCTCAAATGGAGCCATCTGGAGGTACTGTTATTGTAGGAGAACTCCACCAGTGGCAGGCGATTCTCCCATCCACCCTTGAAATCCCGCATACCTGCTCTCAGCATATCCTCCAATATCTGTATTGTTCTCTCCGATTGTCCATCAGTGTGTGGGTGGATTGCTGTGCTGGTTAACACATCGATCCCCATAGCCGACTGCATGCTCCTAGGCACATCCGTTCTACCTCGAAATACAAGACCTTGTCCCGGTCGCAACTCTTATTCCGGTACTACCTCACCGGTAGACATCTTAGTCCATATCTCCTCCATTTCTGGGCCTATTCGCTGTTCCCGTTCAATCGTGTCAAGTATCTCTTAATTACATCAACACCACTCATATCAACCTATGAGTTTCATTCTTGTGGAAATTACTCTGTCTCCTGCTATCTCTTTCTCTCATGAACCCATTTGCGATTTTATGCAGACTAATGTATTCTATTTCACTTTACCTGCTACCAAGATATTTCCCATCCATGCTCCTTCAATACGTTCTTTTGTCTACTCTCCGTGTGAGTTAGTCTACCAATACGAGCCTATGCTCAAGTCCATTGTTGATTCCATTTTAACTAGGTTTCTAGCTTCACCCCCCTGGAACTCCATCGGCCAACTACAGAGTCAGGTGATCAGTCTCACTCAGCAGTCGCCCATAGCTTCCCATTCAAGTTTCACTAGACTCTTAACCTTTCCCTTAAGTCCATCTCTCAACAGCAATCATACCTTTTATTTGCATATAAGTCACTATGGGACTAACCATTTTTTGTTCATAACTCCTCCAATACCAATACCCGACATCAATCCCAATCACATAAATACTAATTTCCTACCCTTCTGGATTATTCCACATACTTTCATAGATTCCATAAAAACAATGATATATCTAAGCTTACTTAGACTATGTCAAATAATGTCCATTCATCACAAAAAAATATTCATAGGTATTACCAATTCCACCACCACCAAATTCCACCCTACATGCCTACGTTATCAATGGTTACCACATCATACTATTCATATGCCTTCATTAGCAGGCCACGTAGAATTGAAATCACACACCATCTTCGAATAACACAACTCATGTGTAATTAGATCTTTCACCTCCATTCACATCAAACAACAACTTGGGGTATCATAAGAAATAACACATTAATAAGATGTAGTGATTCAACCTAATTATGATTAGGTTACCCTACCCCATTTACAACACACACCTAGAGATTTTTAAAAATAATAATGCTACTCATCCAGAGCAAATCATCCCAATACATTCGAAGACCACCCATGACCATCCATAAATTCCTAAACTTTGGAATTACTCATGAGCTCCACCTAGGTTTCCAACCAAACGCATTGGCATATCATGGCCTTCTCATGCATACTACATATTCACAACTCCCGGCACTTTATCAACTCATCATCATACCCATAGTCTATAACACATCCTGGTTCCTCAATGATTACTCATTGAATACCACCAATTATCAAAGTACATCATATAAACTCATTGCACAATTGATAATTCACAACTTAATAACCTCATAAGGAATCCTCATACAATCACTAAATAAAATGCTTTCATAAATTCATGGTCCATCATTCATTCATGCTTTTTTTTTAAGGCCATAAATCCATTTCAAGGCCTATCATTACTTATTCATAATCTATACTACACATTGGGAGAATGCACTTGCATTATACATAGAAGATTTTTTTTTTTTATACAATATATTTGTCTTTGCAAGCTAGACCCTTCACATTCTCCTCATAATATCATCTTCTCATGAGTTTCATGTGGCAAGTTAACCCATGCATTCCGGTCTCTTTCAAGTACACTGTTTATCCAACATGTCTCAAATGGCACTTTGTTCACATGAGAACCTCTTATAACCCTTCACAAAGCGTTTACATCATCACCCATTATGTGTCATAATATAAATCTCTTCCCTTGATCATGACAAATTATCAAGCCATGGGTCATCACCAATATAAAAGCCATTGTACCATCCCCCAAGTATACCCATATATCACATTAACAAATACTCCCCACTCTTTTCATTCACATTTACCTCACTCATAAACATATGCAACACATACCCCACATCAAAAGTTCATGCCTCTTATCCTCATTTGATGCATGTAGTTCACAAATCGAGCATACCCCTTCAAGAGGGTAGGGTAGTATGTGCAGTTGTGCCCAACCTAGTTGCACAACTCATACCTATAATCGGGTCCCATTTCCCCTACCGACTTTCTTATCATCGGAAAGTCTTCCACATTCTCTTCAAGAAGAGATAATAAATCCCCTTCATCTTCCTCGGGAGGTCCCTCCTGAAAGTCCAGGCTAACTGCTTGTGCTAGATGCAGACACCAAATCTATGGGACAGCTAGGGGTTTCCTTACCCCACGGTTCCATATACTCCTCGTCGTTTGACATATCTATATTATAAAATACAATAGAATACACAAACACCATCCACAACAGTTTCCAATAAAACCAATCTAGGTTTTGGGGATTTTCCTATATATAACACAACGTATTTTGGGGAAAATTTTCCAAACTAGCACACTCAGTTTTGAGAATAACATCCCTAAGTACCAATGCTTGTTCCATTTGGTGAGATGGGGGAAATTTTCCTACATTTGATAAATCCATCATTGTCCCATTAATTGGGGAAAACTAGATTTATTTTCTCATTTTGGGGGAAATTTTCCTAAGTATCATTGTTTTTTTTTTTTCCATTTGGGGGGGGAGTTGCCAAATAAGCACACTTGGTTTTCCTTTGTTTATGGGGGGAGAATCTCTAAACTCCTACTGTTTGTAGTTCAACTTAAGAATACTGGGGAAACACATCCTATTTTCGCTACGTTTGATAAAGTTATCATTGTTTCATCAATTCGGGGGAAAGATTTCTAAGTGATCACACCTTGTTTTGGGGAAAATTTCCTAAGTATCAAAGTACTGTGTTTTCATTTTCGGGGGAAATAAGCCCTATATTGCTACGTTTGATAAATTTAACTTAGGATGAATCTTTCTTCCCTTGCTAACATTCCTTTTCGTCAAATGTTGTTCTCAGACTGAATACTTAAGTTTGAGTCAATCGAAGTAAATTAACCCGGCCCCCGTGCAGCGGACTCCGAAGAGTCGGTCGGTTGGGATTCTTAGCTGCCAGTGAGACATTCAACCGTCTTAATCTTACTTCGAGAGATTCATTCTTCCAAGTTCGCTCTGATACCAACTGTAACGCCCGCCCCTTTTCACCATAAATCAGAGTTAAATTTTTTTTTTTTTTTTAAAGTGACAAAGGGCGCGGACGCCACGACGCGAGTTAAGTCCGAGCTTCTAAAGCCCGGCCCTTAACTGGCCAACCCTACGCGTGCGTGGAGCCAAGTCCACGAGTACGGTTCACGCGTAGATGTAAGCTCAAGGAATATTACTTCTCAGTGCGGAATTAACAACAAAGACTATCCTACAGATTTGAGATAGCAAGGAAGATAACATTCATTTAAATTTCTATAATACCTCAAAACCATAATGTCTCTAATAAAATCCCAAAACATAACCAGTAATCTAATTTATTACATTCCGACAAGCTAAGTTACTCAAATTACATTTCTCCAACATAAACTTAAAAAAACATAATGAATCTGCCTTCCCAAGCTACTAAGCATGACTCCCGTCCCGTCCTTCCGTTTCGCCACCTCCTGCGTCATCAGCTAGGGTAGAAGTAGGGCGTTAAAACACGCGCCCAGTAGGACTCCAGGTAGGGCTAGCACATGGATTAGTAATAACAAAGCATATAGAAGATATTATCTCAAAATTATGCCATTTGGTACAATGTAATGCAATGGGTGTTTTATGTCATGAATCCCACCCATCAATCTCATCTTCAACTCTACAATGTCCCTTTTTCCAACCATCCATAGTATTCCAAATAGAATCCATACCATCATCGTACCATGACCCTCTGATGCAAAAGCCTCATCAAGATGCAATCCACACTAGGCATCCCCCCTTGATGGAAGAACCATCATCAAGGTACAATAATAAATACAACATCCCCCTTGATGGAAAAGCATCATCAAGGTATCATAATACATATGTGAAATGTCCCCATGCTGTTTATCGGTCGCCCCGACGGAGCATGGACTCCGGTTTCATTTCATCATTTCCCTGTCATATCCCTCCCATGCCATGCATGAGATGTAGATGCCATGTGCCATGTAAATATATGTAGTTCAATAGTAACACAAAAACCCATCTTAAAACAATTACTTGATTATCAAATAAATCAAAGGGAAAAACATTCCATAATATTAATCCAAAATCCATCTTAAGACATTCACATGATTGCCAAAATAATTTAAAGGAAAACATCACAAGATACATAATCCAAAACTCATCTTAAAGGCAACCACATGCTTTCCAAAATAAATTAAAGAAAACATCACCCAATCCATGGCTTACAAAAATGTAGGAATCCTACCTGATACCGACTTGCGTCCTTTTACATTTTTTCGCTCGACAAACCCGGTCGTCGATCGCGCACCGCCTGCGATGTCCAGTACCTTGTTACACACTAATCATTAGTCCATGTTTCAACCATTTATAAGCCCTTATGAAAAACCGGTCACCATTTAGGTTTTGTGGGTCCCACCTAATCCATTATATATTTCTTTAAGTACATATGTCTAAAATCAGCCACCCTAGGCTTTATTAACCACTTATAAGGTTATCACATTAGATCCCCTCATTCCATGATCAATCTCCATGGAATTCTTGAATTTGGCATTTAATTACGGTTTTGCCACTACCTCATTTTCCATGGTTAATCACCCATTTATGCATGCATGATTAAGTCCAAAATTGATTTTTAAACTTAGATCCCTAACTTAGGTTCATTTATGACCCACCAAACTATTAAAACTTGTCATCTAATTAATCCAATTCCCATTACTTAATCACATACATACACATTAACCTTAGACCTAAAAATGATCCACCATTTGGGTCATGGATTCAAAATACCTAATTCATCAAATCCTCCGATGGGGTTTACCTTATGCATTTAACTTCAATGAGTGCATCACTCATTCATTCCCTTTGGAGGCCACAAACACCATCCATCATCCAATTTAACCCACTACAATGGGTTACAATTGGGCCATGGGTTCGGCCATACACCATGGCCGAACCCATGGTGTCCTTTCCCCATTTTCCTTGGATCCTTTGGCACATTTTAGATCTATCACAAGTCCTTTCATGAGAGATTTACATCATGCATTTAAATCACCATTTTAAGGTATCATTTCATACTTTGGGTCCATCAAAATTATCAACATTTTCCCATTTATTTCTCCATAAATCATAACCATTAAATCCACCATTATCACCATAGGGTTCGGCCATACACCATGGCCGAACCCATGGTTCACAATCCATCACTTTCTATGCCCTCCAATGCCATAAAATCCCTTTACATTTCCATCATAAAAAGCATTTTGAAACATTTCCCACATTCACTCATTTACTACAATTCATTAACTTAACACCCTCATTGCTTTCCATTCTTAAAACCTTAACCAATTACATCAAAGACCAAATCACCCTATGGGCCGAACCCTATGGCCCATAATTTTATTCCAATTACCCCATTCCATGCTTAATTTCATAATTTACATAATGCACATAACCCATTTAGTCATTTTCTTACCCTAACCCTAATTCACCCATTTAGGGTTTTCTCCATCTTCCACCCTCTCATTTGATGGTTTAAACTCAATAGCATAAAATTATCTATCCACCATTACATTAATACAAAATAAACTCCAATTCTTAAACCCTAAATCCAAATTTCTTGTTTAAGAAATACTCACAATCCGACGTCTCCACCGATTTCCGTCACTCCCGTCGGTCTCCGTAGCCTCCTCTCTCCTTCCTCTTGATCTTTGATAGGTCAAGATTCTTGATTAATGGTGGCAATCCCCAACCCTAGAATCGGCCAAGGTAAGTTTAAATTGAAAGAGGGAAGAGGAAAGGATGATGAGAGGGGAGATAGTCACCTTGACCTTAGAGTGATTTTGTGTAAATTTCCACTTCTTTCTTCTCTCCTTCTCTTCTTAGCTTCCTTTCCTTAATTTTTTCTTCTCTTCTCCTTCCTAGTGTGGGACGGCCATGGAGAATGACAATGGAGAGAGTTGAAAAGAGGATAAGAAAATGGAAAAGAACTCAAGACCTACCCCCCATTTGGTGACTTAAACTTACCCTTTACATTAACTACTCTCACCAACCAAAGCAAGATATTTTAAAGATCTTTTATTTGCTTTATGGTGGTGGTTATCTAAACCACCACCAAGCCCAACGTGTTTAACCTTGGAGGTGGGGTAGCTTGGTCTCCATTTGACTAATTTTAACCCATTTAGCCACCAATTTAATAATTTAATAATTTAATTAATTTGATAATTTCCTTAGGTTAACTCATTTGTACTTAACCTAATTCCCATTATTCCACCCATGGTTGACCAAATCAACCATGGTGGCCGGCCCCACCAATCATTGGCCCACACACCACCTCACTTGATGAGGTGGAGGTGGGTCCCACTGGCCACATCAACTTGGTTTAATTCCAAATAACTTAGGTGATTTTAAACTTCATTCCATTCATTCTAAATGGATCACCATTAGGCCCATGGCCCAATTACCTTTCCATCTTACCCATTTACCTTAAAGCTTAGCCATCTTGACCCATTGGTTCCCAAATGGGTATTTGACCCAATTTGACCAACCATGGCCCAATTGGCCATCATTGACCACTTAAATGACTTTAAAATCCACTCCATGGTCTATTGGGCCATAATTGGGCCTTTGTCCAAATTTTGGCCCATTTACCCCTTTATTTCATAAATTTTCCAATTTTCATCCTTAAAATAAATAATATTCCCATTTATATTAATTTTAAAAATTCCGGGCCCTTACAATACAATCCTCTTTTAAAATTTTCGTCCCGAAAATTCGAAGCGAAGTAGAGGTTCAAAACATCCACACAAGGAGTTCCGCAATACCCTTTGTTCCTCTCCCGATCACTCTGATCGGCTTCTCCACACCCATCACGTCGCTTTGTACATCGACGTCTGGTACATTCAAGACATGTGAAGGGTCGGGGTTGTATTTTCCTCAACCCGGACACATGAAACACATCACGTAAAAATGATTACTGTGGAGGAAGTGCTAACTAATAGGCCACCTCCCCCACCCTCTTTAGGATTGGAAACGGCCCCACAATCTAGGCGACAGTTTCCCCTTCTTTCTGAGTCTCATGTGTCCCTCCCGTGGTGAGACTTCCAAAAGTACCAAATCTCCCCCTCAAACTCGGGGAAACTTCTCCTCTTGTCGGCGTAATACTTATAACGGCTCTGCGCAGTGAGTAAAGGTTACCCGTATAAATTTAATCTACGCCGTAGTCTCCGCAACCAACTTCGGTCCAACCAGCGCAGGCTCACCGACCTCTGTCTAACGCACTGGAGATCTACAGGGCCCACCATATAAGGCCTCAAATGGAGCCATCTGGAGGTACTGTTATTGTAGGAGAACTCCACCAGTGGCAGGCGATTCTCCCATCCACCCTTGAAATCCCGCATACCTGCTCTCAGCATATCCTCCCAATATCTGTATTGTTCTCTCCGATTGTCCATCAGTGTGTGGGTGGATTGCTGTGCTGGTTAACACATCGGTCCCCATAGCCGACTGCATGCTCCTAGGCACATCCGTTCTACCTCGAAATACAAGACCTTGTCCCGGTCGCAACTCTTATTCCGGTACTACCTCACCGGTAGACATCTTAGTCCATATCTCCTCCATTTCTGGGCCTATTCGCTGTTCCCGTTCAATCGTGTCAAGTATCTCTTAATTACATCAACACCACTCATATCAACCTATGAGTTTCATTCTTTGTGGAAATTACTCTGTCTCCTGCTATCTCTTTCTCTCATGAACCCATTTGCGATTTTATGCAGACTAATGTATTCTATTTCACTTTACCTGCTACCAAGATATTTCCCATCCATGCTCCTTCAATACGTTCTTTTGTCTACTCTCCGTGTGAGTTAGTCTACCAATACGAGCCTATGCTCAAGTCCATGTTGATTCCATTTTAACTAGGTTTCTAGCTTCACCCCCCTGGAACTCCATCGGCCAACTACAGAGTCAGGTGATCAGTCTCACTCAGCAGTCGCCCATAGCTTCCCATTCAAGTTTCACTAGACTCTTAACCTTTCCCTTCAAGTCCATCTCTCAACAGCAATCATACCTTTTATTTGCATATAAGTCACTATGGGACTAACCATTTTTTGTTCATACTCCTCCAATACCAATACCCGACCATCAATCCCAATCACATAAATACTAATTTCCTACCCTTTCTGGATTATTCCACATACTTTCATAGATTCCATAAAAACAATGATAATCTAAGCTACTTAGACTATGTCAAATAATGTCCATTCATCACAAAAAAATATTCATAGGTATTACCAATTCCACCACCACCAAATTTCCACCCTACATGCCTACGTTATCAATGGTTACCACATCATACTATTCATATGCCTTCATTAGCAGGCCACGTAGAATTGAAATCACACACCATCTTCGAATAACACAACTCATGTGTAATTAGATCTTTCACCTCCATTCACATCAAACAACAACTTGGGGCTATCATCGAAGAAATAACACATTAATAAGATGTAGTGGATTCACCTAATTATGATTAGGTTACCCTACCCCAGTTACAACACACACCTAGAGATTTTTAAAAATAATAATGCTACTCATCCAGAGCAATCATCCCAATACATCGAAGACCACCCAATGACCACCATAAATTCCTAAACTTTGGAATACTCCAGGAGCTCCACCTAGGTTTCCAACCAAACGCATTGGCATATCATGGCCTTCTCATGCATACTACATATCACAACTCCCGGCACTTTATCAACTCATCATTCATACCCATAGTCTATACACATCCTAGGTTCCTCAATGATACTCATTGAATAACACCAATTATCAAAGTACATCATATAACATCATTGCACAATGATAATTCACAACTTAATAACCTCATGAAGGAATCCTCATACAATCACTAAATAAAATGCTTTCATAAATTCATGGTCCATAGTCATTCATGCTTTTTTTTAAGGCCATAAATCCATTTCAAGGCCTATCATTATGATTCATAATCTATACTACACATTGGAGAATGCACTGCATTATACATAGAAGATTTTTTTTTTTTATACAATATATTTGTCTTTGCAAGCTAGACCCTTCACATTCTCCTCATATATCATCTTCTCATGAGTTTCATGTGGCAAGTTAACCCATGCATTCCGGTCTCTTTCAAGTACACTGTTTATCCAACATGTCTCAAATGGCACTTTGTTCACATGAGAACCTCTTATAACCCTTCACAAAGCGTTTACATCATCACCATTATGTTTCAAATATAAATCTCTTCCCTGATCATGACAAATTATTCAAGCCATGGTCATCACCAATATAAAAAGCCATTGTACCATCCCCAAGTTATACCCATATAACTCACATTAACAAATACTCCCCACTCTTTTCATTCACATTTACCTCACTACATAAACATATGCAACACATACCCCACATCAAAAGTTCATGCCTCTTATCCTCATTTGATGCATGTAGTCACAAATCGAGCATACCCCTTCAAGAGGGGTTTTAGGTTAGTATGTGCAGTTGTGCCCAACCTAGTTGCACACATCTCATACCTATATAGGGTCCATTTCCCTTACGACTTTCTTATCATCGGAAAGTCTTCCACATTCTCTTCAAGAAGAGATAATAATCCCCTTCATCTTCCTCGGGAGGTCCCTCCTGAAAGTCAGGCTAATGCTTGTGCTAGATGCAGACACCAAATCTATGGGACAGCTAGGGGTTTCCTTACCCCACGGTTCCATATACTCCTCGTCGTTTGACATATCTATATTATAAAATACAATAGAATACACAAACACCATCCACAACAGTTTCCAATAAAACCAATCTAGGTTTTGGGGATTTTCCTATATATAACACAACGTATTTTGGGGAAAATTTTCCAAACTAGCACACTCAGTTTTGAGAATAACATCCCTAAGTACCAATGCTTGTTCCATTTGGTGAGATGGGGGAAATTTTCCTACATTTGATAAATCCATCATTGTCCCATTAATTGGGGAAAACTAGATTTATTTTCTCATTTTGGGGGAAATTTTCCTAAGTATCATTGTTTTTTTTTTTTTTCCATTTGGGGGGGGAGTTGCCAAATAAGCACACTTGGTTTTCCTTTGTTTATGGGGGGAGAATCTCTAAACTCCTACTGTTTGTAGTTCAACTTAAGAATACTGGGGAAACACATCCTATTTTCGCTACGTTTGATAAAGTTATCATTGTTTCATCAATTCGGGGGAAATTTCTAAGTGATCACACCTTGTTTTGGGGAAAATTTCCTAAGTATCAAAGTACTGTGTTTTCATTTTCGGGGGAAATAAGCCCTATATTGCTACGTTTGATAAATTTAACTTAGGATGAATCTTTCTTCCCTTGCTAACATTCCTTTTCGTCAAATGTTGTTCTCAGACTGAATACTTAAGTTTGAGTCAATCGAAGTAAATTAACCCGGCCCCCGTGCAGCGGACTCCGAAGAGTCGGTCGGTTGGGATTCTTAGCTGCCAGTGAGACATTCAACCGTCTTAATCTTACTTCGAGAGATTCATTCTTCCAAGTTCGCTCTGATACCAACTGTAACGCCCGCCCCTTTTCACCATAAATCAGAGTTAAATTTTTTTTTTTTTTTAAAGTGACAAAGGGCGCGGACGCCACGACGCGAGTTAAGTCCGAGCTTCTAAAGCCCGGCCCTTAACTGGCCAACCCTACGCGTGCGTGGAGCCAAGTCCACGAGTACGGTTCACGCGTAGATGTAAGCTCAAGGAATATTACTTCTCAGTGCGGAATTAACAACAAAGACTATCCTACAGATTTGAGATAGCAAGGAAGATAACATTCATTTAAATTTCTATAATACCTCAAAACCATAATGTCTCTAATAAAATCCCAAAACATAACCAGTAATCTAATTTATTACATTCCGACAAGCTAAGTTACTCAAATTACATTTCTCCCATAAACTTAAAAAAACATAATGAATCTGCCTTCCCAAGCTACTAAGCATGACTCCCGTCCCGTCCTTCCGTTTCGCCACCTCCTGCGTCATCAGCTAGGGTAGAAGTAGGGCGTTAAAACACGCGCCCAGTAGGACTCCAGGTAGGGCTAGCACATGGATTAGTAATAACAAAGCATATAGAAGATATTATCTCAAAATTATGCCATTTGGTACAATGTAATGCAATGGGTGTTTTTTCATGAATCCCACCCATCATCTCATCTTCAACTCTACAATGTCCCTTTTTCCAACCATCCATAGTATTCCAAATAGAATCCATACCATCATCGTACCATGACCCTCTTGATGCAAAAGCCTCATCAAGATGCAATCCACACTAGGCATCCCCCCCTTGATGGAAGAACCATCATCAAGGTACAATAATAAACAACATCCCCCTTGATGGAAAAGCATCATCAAGGTATCATAATACATATGTGAAATGTCCCCATGCTGTTTATCGGTCGCCCCGACGGAGCATGGACTCCGGTTTCATTTCATCATTTCCCTGTCATATCCCTCCCATGCCATGCATGAGATGTAGATGCCATGTGCCATGTAAATATATGTAGTTCAATAGTAACAAAAAACCCATCTTAAAACAATTACTTGATTATCAAATAAATCAAAGGGAAAAACATTCCATAATATTTAATCCAAATCCATCTTAAGACATTCACATGATTGCCAAAATAATTTAAAGGAAAACATCACAAGATACATAATCCAAAACTCATCTTAAAGGCAACCACATGCTTTCCAAAATAAATTAAAGAAAACATCACCCAATCCATGGCTTACAAAAATGTAGGAATCCTACCTGATACCGACTTGCGTCCTTTTACATTTTTTTCGCTCGACAAACCCGGTCGTCGATCGC